>CP135584.1:3833436-4098683 GCA_032401905.1 Swietenia macrophylla | reverse complement strand
ATTTTTAATTTTTTAATTAAATATAATCGATTATATTAAAAAAAATAATAATTTATAATAATTTTATTTAAAACTAATTGTGCACTACAATAGTACAAGTGGCAAAGACATTTAGACATTACAACTACAATATATTTTTTTAAAATAAATTTTCAAATACTTCTCATCAAGTTTAATAAAATCATACATAAATATAAATTTTTATAAAATTAACAAAAAGTATCTCTCAACAATAACATAATTATATTTGACTATTAATTATCATTGAAATAATAAAATAACTCAAATAACTTCATGGTTATAATTTTATATGTTAATAATATTTTTCACGTGTTTTTTTAATATTTAAAAAATTTATAAAAAATATTTATAAAAGTTTTCTTTTATATTTTAATATTTAATTTAATTAATTTAGTGAATATATATCATAAATTTTTTATTTATATAGAATTATAAATTATTTAATTTAATAAACATATATAAAACTGTATAATATAAATATATACAAATAGGTATTATAAATTACTTACTTATATATTTTATAACTAAAATAATTATATACAAATAAACAATTTATGATATTATTTTGTTAAAATTAATACATAACTATGTATATTTTTTTAAATTAAATTAGATTAAATGTCAAAATATAAAAAATAGTATTGAATGATATTTTTATTAATTTTTTAAATCTCCAGAGAATTATATGAAAAATATTACTAATATATGAAATTATACATAAAAGATTATTTTAGTTATTTTATTATTTTAGTTAATTAACTAATAGTAAAGAATAACGATATTACTAATGAGAAATAATTTTGGTTAATTTTATAAAAATTTATATTTATGTCTAATTTCTCTAAACTTTAAGAAGGTATTTAAAAATATTTTTTTAATTTGAAAAATTATATCTAAAACAATAAATTTTAAAATTCATAAATTAAAAAAAATAATTTTTAATTTTAATTTCTTAATTAAATATAACCATTTTTATTAAAAAATAAAAAATAAAAATAATTTTATTTAAAACTACATGTGCACTATAGTGGTGCAAGTGGTAAAGATACTTAGGCATACCAGTAGTGCAAGTGCCGAAAACCACCTGCATGCTATAGTCTTTTTTTTTTTTAAATTAAAATAATAAGATATTTTAAAATTACACCTAAAATAAAAAATTAAATTTGTAAATTAAAAAATTAAATTTTAATTACTTAATTAAATATAATTAATTGTGTTAAAAAATAAATTAAAATAATTTTATTTAAAATCGATTGTGCATTACAGTGATGCAAGTTGTGATGCAAGTTGTAAGGACACTTATGTGCTATAATCGTGTGTAAGTGATTTTACAAAAAACTATTTGTGCGATATGGTGTTGTTTTTTAAATTGAAAAAATATAAAATATAAAATTTATGTCTAAAATAATAAATTTTAAAATTCATAAGTTATAAAAATTAAATTTTTTATTTTTATTTTCATTTTCTTCATTAAGTATGATTAATTGTATTAAAAAATTAAAATAATTTTATTTAAAATTAATTATATACTACAGTAACATAAGTGGCAAAAATACTTAGGTGCCAAAGTGGCATAAGTGACTTTTGCCACTTGTGCGCAAATATTTTTTAAATTAAAAATATTAAATATATTATAACTAAAATAATAAATTTTAAAATACATAAATTTAAAAAATTTATTTGTTATTTTTATTTTCTAAATATTTGTTATTTTTATTTTCTAAATTATGTATGATTAATTGTAGTAGAAAAATAAAAAATTAAAACAATTTTATTTAAAATTGGTTGGGAGTTAATTTAAAGTCATTAAAAGATTTCAAAAAATAAAATATTTTAAAATATTATTCACAATATAATACTGTACATTCATGTTCTGTTCACAATATATTTTGTAATATTATCTTTAAATATAAGTAGGTTATGGAGGTGCAAAATGGTTTAAAAATAATATTATTGATCAATTTGATAAGATTAAATTGAAGTTAGTTATTTATGTAAATAACTTTTAAAACAAGATCATTATAAATTTTTTTTTTAGTGTTATGTGTTACACCCTGATCTAAATATATAACAGTCGCCACATACCCGTTAGGTATACCCACTATTGATATTCCATATGAATGTATAAGATTTTTATTATCTTATATAGTTAATCCACGTAATGTACATACAAAAAATATAAATACGTATTTTTACAAATGTAATGTTTTATAACTAAGTATCTTTACAAAACTTCTCTTGAATCCTTTTTGCAAAATATGTATATACATACCAATGAAGAATACTAAATACTTAATATAATATCTAACAAATTACAAACCACGAATTCTATGCTTGGGAATGTGGACTGGTGATTTTTATGAACGTGTCAAATTTGAAAATATTTTTTAAAAAATAAAATATGAGTATGAAACTCAATAAATAAATGAATACTAGTAACTAAAATTTAATTTACAAAAATAAGAGTATCATATTTAAAAATATATAATACGTATAATTTCAAATACATTCATTTATATCCAAATAAAACATAAAAAAAGTTCTCTCATAAAAATATATAATTCGTAAAATCTAAGCTCACCCTGAAATTATCCCTCAAAACATATTTCAGTGTATTTTTGATGAATATCTTGAGACCCACTAATTCACATACTTATATAAAGTCAAGTAATTGAATTTACTCATTAATGTTGGCTCGAATATTGAGTGTGGTGTCTGATACTTATTATATCCGATGTCCATTTTTTTATCCCTTCGTAGATCATAAAGAGAAAATAACTATTTTCATAATCTATCTCTAATAAGGGAGAAAAGTGTATATATAAATATATCATATATTACTATTTATACACAGACGTATCTATAATAAGCACTTACATCAAGCCACAAATCATGAAATCATAAATATATTTCTATATCATGTTTACCAAAGCATTCATCCATAGGCAGCATTCATATTTTTTCAATCATAATTTTTTTTATTTCATTTTTACTCTAACATTTGTAATTCGTATTTATAAGATATTTATAAATTTAAATTTTATAAAATAATTAAACTTTTAAACTTATTTTTATCAAAAAGTATTGAAAATAAATTTATATTAATAAAATATTTAAATTTATATTATTAAAAAAGATTTAAAAATACATCTATCTACTCATAGTTCATAAAAGAGTCAACACTTTTAAATTTAATCTCTCAACTAAGTCGGATCTCTCACTACTGTCTCACCACTTAAATAGAGTTTATTCATATAAGAACTATTAATATACTATATTTATTCTAAGTATGCGATTTTGATGAAATATGTAAAATGTATATACTTTTTGTTGATATTTATCAAGACATCTTATCATATTTTTATTCAACATGCTAAAACTATATCATATTTATATCACAAAATACTAATGTCATTATACCAAACTACATCTATCAAATTCAACTACTAAAAATTACATAAAAATAATTCAATTTTACTTATATTTGCTCGCCAAAATTATTTCTATTTCTACAAAACCAATAAGCACTAATTCTCACCTAAATAAAATACTTTATATTAATCATCATATTAAGTTTTTAACATAAATTTTCTATACCCAAAATATAGACAAACATAATACTAAAATTCACTCAAGAATAATGAAATTGCCATATGACATCCTCTAACCATTATTAAACATATAATATTTAATCTAAGGAAAATATCATCATTAAATATACTAAATAAATTCATAAAAGAAATATCTTTTACAACAAAATATATACACTTAACATCAGTTAGATGCCAAAATATAATCATTAAATCATTAATTTCATCATATATGAAAACAATACACAAGCACATACATGTATACCAATTTCCGCCACATAGGATTTCTTAAACTCAACATTAAATTCATGCTTCCTAAATACCTTTAACATGATTCTAAACTTAAAATAAAGTTTGAAGGACTCACCACAAGCCTATAAGCTCAAGATCTCACTTCTTGAATTTTTCTTAAATTTTTTTCTCCAATAAAATTAATTGAAATCATTATTTTTTCTAAGTATTTATGGCTCGAATCTTGATTGTTTATGTTTATAGGATTTTTCTAAGGTTTTTTTTTGGTATTATCAATGATGGAAGATGAGATAAATAGTAAAGGAAGATGAGGAAAAATTATAAAAGTTTGTAAAAGTTAAAATTCGGATAAATGAAGAAAATGGACAAAAAATGCCTTAAATACACTTTTTTCACCACCAATAATAATATTTGGATCTATATATCAATATATAACTTAGTTACTAACATAATGATTGTGAACTTACTAAATTACCATTGATTTAATGGTAGAAACATATAACAGTTGGTAAAAATTTATAGAATTTGGTGGAAAATAGACTTGAGTCTAAATTAAGTAAATCGAGTCCATAATATATTTAACCTATTTAAAGCTTATTATTATCCAAAAGTGAAAAAAAGTAACCTTAACAAAATTTGTATTTTCATTTTACTCTTAATAATTAATTTATTCACCAAGTTATTAAAATATTATTATAAAATTATATTATGACATTTCTAAGATTTTAACATTTATATAATATAAAACATAAATTAAAATCATAAAATTTAATACTTAAATATATATCTATATATATAATACTACGTATCTTATGCATCGATTCCATGTCAACAAAATATGCATATATTTGGTGCAATGCTCTTATATTTCTAACGTATCATAAATATACTATAGATGCAATGTCGTAAGCTAAATAGTTCTGATGATTTTTATACGAGTTTTATATTATATTCAAATACACAAAAATGAACTAATTTTTTGCCATAGGAGAAATCTCTTATCTTAATCCAAGAAAACAAAACCCAACACACCACACCAACCCCAAGAAAAAACAAAGAAGAATAGCTAATAGACAGACAATTATGAAAATTTGTTTACATTTAGACCCTAAAATATATGAGAAGATGAAAAGTGTTTATGCAAAAAATTAAAACTTAATACTAACAAATCAAAATACGTTAAGATTGACTATGCCATTAATAGACCAAAAAATAAATAGATTTTTAACCAATCAACTAAAATCTACTACAAATAAATTTTAGTAATAAATTTAATTAATAATTGATAAAAAAAATAAAGTAAATCACATATAAGAATTTGCTATTGCAGGAAAATCTTATGAAGAACATCTTCATAGGATAAAATTTTTTTGAGCTGATAATAAAAGCCATTAAAATATTTCATTACTAAAAAAAAACTTAGAAATAGTAATTTCATATATAAATTTTTATAATTTAATCCCAACTAACTCTCTTGAATGATACACTCTAAGTTATTATATTTTAAAAACTCTAAATTTTTTTTCCTTAATAAAACTCTTAAACAACATAATCACAAGGCTATCTATAACTTTTAACCACTAATAGCAACTAATATTTTGAAAGCTTCACGATGAGAACTGTGGAGAGAGAAAATTTAAAAATCTTTAAAAAAATAATAATAATAAAAATATCACTTATAAAAATGTGATTTATATTTTCTTTCAAAAAAATAATAAATAATAATTTTAAGGAACTCAGAGAATGAAATTTTTATTTAGAATTCTAAAAATATAAGGTGGCTATCCCTCAACATTAGGTAAGACTTTTAAATATATATATATATATATATATACACACACACTAGTACTATTCATGTATTACTGTTTACTACTTAAGTATTATTTAAACACAACTCGAGTGAAAGTCAATTACTCAGGTACTGTTTATCATTGTTCTTTATTAACTATTCACTACCCTATTCACCTCACTTAAGTAAGAATCAAATGCAACTTTTTGTCCCTTGGTTACTGTTGATTTACTGTTCACACAATGTTCATAGCTGTTATACACTCGCAGTGTTTATTAATCATTATTTATATCAGTGTTTATCAAAACTCAATTATTTTGACGCAGAATGAATTAACATCAAATATGAATTTAATAAATTATAAGTTAAAAATTATCATGACTATAGTAATTGAATGGTGACTTTGTTGCCCAAATTTAGTCAAAATTCAGTCCCAATTATATGCCTTAATTATTAAGGTCAAATGTCAATGAGACTCTATCATAAAACATCTGTTACACATCTTATTTTTATCTATAAATAAAAATGTATATTCATTTTAAGAATAATTAAAAAAAAAATTGAAAAAACTTGTGTTCTCTATTCTTTATTTTTCTTCTTTTATATTTACGAGTTAATAGTCTATTTATAATATGTTATTAGGACAATCTAATTACACAATATATTTATGTTTTTAACTAAATATCTCTATGTTATGTTATTCTTATACTATTATACTATTTATTTTATGTAATTATTCTTATGAGCATATTATGTGGTTGTCATTAGTTCAATTCTCTATATTAAAAAATAAAAATAATTTATTACATATATTTTATTAATATTATTATTGCAACCTAAATTTTGCAAAAGAAATGTGGTGATTAAAACTGTTAGTTCTAAAAATCAACCATAAAACTTAAAGTTCTAAAAAATAATTAGAGAATGCCTATTATATATTCTAATTTTTATTTTTTATATTAGTAAAATATCAACCATATCATTTATTTTTCGTATTTAATTGTTATATTTTATTCTGGTCATAGTAATTTAATTTAATTATTTTCAAATTAAAATGTTTAAAATTATTATAGACTTTTGGACTTGAAGTTTTGAAGTTTAATTTCTAAATAGAATAAAAAATTTTGATATGCATTCTAAAATAAGAACTTAAGGTTCTAAATTAGAATATAAGGTTCTAAGAATAATTTCAAAAATTAAGAACAGAAAATTCTGAAAATAATTTTAAAGTTAAAACCTAGAGTTCTAAACATTGATTCTTAAATTAGAATATAAAATTTAAAATATTTATTCTTAAATTAAAATATGAAATTCTAACTTTGTAAATCATATATGAATTTGAAATTCTATGTATGATTACATATTTTTAAAACTTGAATTTCAAGTTCATATGTGATTTAGAGTTTCAATTACTAGATTTGAACTTGAAGTTTTAAGTTTACAAAATATAATGAACCTAATGTTCAAGTATATGTATATATTCATATTATCCTTTTATGATTTTTAGATATTAAAATGAATTATCAATCCCATAAGTTTGGAAGACACCATCTAAAAAAAGAATAATAAATATATTCTTACCTAATAAAATTAAAAATTATAAACTTTTTTCGCGTTCATTTGAACTTAATTATAAGTAATAAAGGGAGATATTCCCTCAAAGTAGATGCACAAAATATTTCAAAAATTATGCAATTGTAAAATTATTGTTAAATATAACCGAGTTTTATTTATAACTACTTCACAATTAAAATTAAATAATAAAAATAATATTAAAGAAAATATACTAAAGAATACACTCTTTATTTTTATACTATTAATTTAGTACTACCCTAATAATTTTATGAGTAGAAATTCAAAATTATTTGAAGTCATTTTTGTGTATTTTGTATACTATGAACAATGTTCATTTATTTGTGTTGCATTTTCTAAAGTGAATGTAAATGTATATGATCAATTGGTGAAAATTTCATATTACTGCCTATGTAAAAATCATAAATCTTCTCAATTGCAAAACATAAAGATATATATAACCACCACTAAATATGTAGTTTTAAATATAAAAATCATTATTATCACTATGATATGAAATGATACTTGATTATGTGCCTATTATACATCAAAACATTTAATATAGTTTTATCTGACATCTATGAAAATAAAGGCAAAGAACAATCAAAAAAATTTTATTGATAATAAAGATTTGATAAATGTTCTTTATCTTAATATATCTAATTGAACAATATGTATTTAATTATAATTATAATTATAATTTAACTATCATCTTTTTTATATACATACTATTCCTCTTAATCTTTTTTATTATTATATTAAATATATTTTATATTTTATATTTTACTAATCACTGATATAAAACTCTTCTTTAATTAAAAGATTTGAATAAAAATGGATTGTGCCTATTGGAAAGGTAAGTTGGTATACATGTTTTGTTGATAATACAACTATGCACAAAATAAGAGACATAATCTTAAAGCTAAGGTAAATACTATATTAGGTCCTCCAAACTATGGATAATTCATAAATATTGAAGTTAAAGTAAATACTACATTAGGTCCTCTAAACTTGATTGAAAGTTTTGGAGACATCATAATCTTGTTAATAAGTGGAGCAAGATATACATTCATAATATCTTATATTTAACCAAGTGTATAAGAAAGATGCTCAACTTTAAGGATATCTGCTAAAATAAATATCGTATAAAAACACTAAATAATAATAATGTAGAGCATTTATGTGTTAATTCTAGTATCTTAGGTCAAAAAATGCATATTAGAAAATTTTTCAATTTTATTATTTTAGGTATTAACTACTTTAAATTTTATAGAGAGTTACTCAATAATAGACTAAAAGTTTATTATCCAAAAATACTTATATTATCGCATAACCATTTTGGTCACCTAACATCCACAATGCTGCAAAACATTATGAAGAATTTTCATGAACATCTATCAAAGAACCAAAATATTATATTGTTCAATGAGAATAATTATACTACTTACGTAGAAGGAAAATTGATGGTTAAAACATCCCTTTATAAACTTGGTTTTAACTCCTCATCATTCTTACAAAGAATTAAATAAGATATCAATAGACCTATTCACCCACCTAATGGAACATTTTGATATTTTATATTCCAGTTACTACATTCGTTTAATAGTTACATGTTTATTCATTATCTATTTATAATGTTATACTTGTTAGATTGTTTACATAAATCATCAAATTAAAGATATAATTTTTTCTTAATTATTCAATCAAGACTATATATTTAAATAATAATAGTGAATTTATTTTTAAAATATTTGATTACTATTATATGTCAGTAGGTAATATCAATTTTAAAACTCTAAGATCGAATCTTAAAATCCAAAACTTGAAATAGAATTCAAGTCATAAGAAAGTTAAAATTCATATTGAATAGCCCTAATGCAATGATTAAAAGAATTAAGAATAAATTGTAAAAACTTCAACATAATGATTTATTAATCATGAACCAAAAATATAAGGAAGAAAGCTCAAACGCCATAAGAAAAATTTCTTTATAAGTTCGTAAAGTTTTTTGAAAAACCAAAACGAAAAGCAATTCTTACAATCTTAATTGAGTAAAGTCTAATCTCCCTTTACAATATTATTTAAGCACTTTTATATAAGATTTACAATCAAAATTTCAAACAAATAGGAATAAAAATCCTGAAATAATTACAAAAACTAATTAATTAAAATATATATCCATGTAATATTCCTAAACATATTAAAAAATACTAAAAAAAAAGTATATTCACATGTTTGGATATCATTAACATATTTTTGATACTCTTTAAAATTTAATTTTATGATTGATTCTATCTTTGATATTAATCTCAAATCTTGTTCAACTAATATTTCTTAAATCAATCCATTAAGTGTCGTTTTGGTTTTCTTCACTTGTACCCTTGTAATTAGTCCAATTGGTAGTGTAGAAAATTTTCGTGAACTTATTATTGTTGATTTTCATCAATCCTTATATTAATTAATTTAAAAACAAAGTGCAAGAAACAATGCAATTTCAAAAAATTATAAATCAAATTTTTAAATGTATTTACTAATAATATAAGAGTGATTAAATCATATATTTCAAATGTTAATACACAAGCTCAAGTGATTGTTATTGAAAAAAATATAATTATAAAGCAATAAAGGAATTATCTATTGCATACCAAAAGTGCAATAGATTAATTAATTTAAAAGATACTATTCCTCAAAAAATTTGAAAATCAAGATTTTATTAAAAATAGTATCCAAGAATAAATAAATTCATATTTTTTGAACTGTTAGCTCTAACAAAATTATATGTCCCTCAATTAACATATACCTTGTAGCATTATAAATCATTGAGGTGATATTTGCCCTTAAAGCGACATTTTTTCATGAAGAAACAATATCTATGTAGAGACAAAAAAATTTTAAAAAAATAAAAATTAAAAGTATACAAATTTTACATATATTGAAAAAATATTGGTTTTTAATCAATATTATATTCTATTTTACAATAGTTACTAAAATTATGCATATATATGATTAACATGAAAAGAAAAAAGCAATTCAAGCATAATTGACTTCTTTTGTTAAATGTGAAATATTTAAACCTATAGTTTAGATACATAAAGAAGTCAAACTTGTTAAATGTAAATAAGTATTTATAAGAAAGTATAATGAAAACAAAAAGATTACTGGATATAAAGTGTGACTCATTGCTAAAGATTTCTCCTAAATACTTGGAATTAATTTTGATGAAACGTATTTCCTCGTGATGGATACAATTATATTTTGATTTTTAAAAAATTTGAAAATCTCTAAAAAACTCGATATATGTTTTATGAATATAGTGATAACTTATTCATATGGGTCACCACATGCTGATATTTATGTGAAAATTTCTAAGGATTTAGCATGCCTGAAGAATGTAAAGTAAAATATCATAATTTATTCTTAACTAAACTACAATAATTTATATATGATTGAAACAATATGGATGTACATGGTAAAATTTCTTGAGCAAATATATAATAAAAGAATAATTGATAAATTTGTTTACGTTGAACTTTATCAAATTTAATTAATTTTTATTAATTAATTAAGTTAAACAATAATAGTGCAAAAAAATAAATAAGACCACAGAATTTTAATATAGTTCAAATTTTTCAATCTTACATTTACGAATCCACACATAGAACAAAAATACTCCACTAAGAAAACAATAATTATAAGTACTAATAGACTTAAATAAAATAAAAAATTTCTTTTATATTTGTTGTTGTAATATTAGATTTTCTTATATGATTTTATTTAACAAGATTACCTGATCTTAACACATTGAACTCCTTTCGATTCAATCTAGCAAGTACAGGTCCATATCTTGATAACACTTAAAATTATTTTTTCTAAAATTATAAAATTAGATATCATAAACTCATAATAACTACCAAGTTATTTTTCCTTTTAACTTACAAGAATAATATGAAACAACTTAGAAAAACAAAAGAGAAGGAAACAAAATATAACATGCAACAGTCCCTCCTTGCTTTTGACATTGATGCACTTTCTTAAAATAAAATATTACATATATATGTAGTACAAATATAACCCTAGTTATGTATGAATTATTTCCTAAATCAAATTAAAATGTCTCTTTCTAAATAAGAGAAATTTTTTCTTAAATAAAACTCTATTTAGTCAAACATTATTCTCTCCTTTTATTTTTAAAATATATTTTAAAATAATTTTTTTAAATAATCATAAATAAGTATATTGCCTAGTAAGACTAAAAAAACGAAAAAAAAAATTCTCTTATTATAAAAATCTTAAAAATTACAGAATAAACAGTACACACAGAATGAATAGTAATTGACAATAATTAAAATAGTATCTTACAATATGACAGTTAAACACTATTTTTTAAAAGTATACTAATTATGCAAATCAAATAAACCTTAACAATCTTCCTCTTTGGCATTCTTTTAGCAAAATATTTTCACAATCAAGTAAAGAAAGGACTCAAAACAAAAACAATCATATTGAATAAGTAACAAGTTCCTTTAAACATGTAATCAAAAAATTACTACTTAAAATTTTACTCCCTTTGAATATAAACATTCACTCGTGCAACTCATGATTCTTCCCAATTATATTACTCTCTCTTTTTGCCACAAAGTGCCAAAGAAGGAATTAATAAAAATGCCTAATAGCGTAACACCGTTCAACATCTCTAATGAGTGCAATATATATATATATATATATATATAAAAGCAAGCATCCACAAATTTAAACCTAACCAAATATCAACTAACTATATGATTCAATAATTTAGTGCTCAAATTTAAGCAACATTCACAAACTCAACATATTACAAATTCGAAAACAAAAATAATGAAAAATATATCTAATTGAAATTTAATTTACCCATTTTAGAAAAAATGAAAATATCATAATTATGTCAAGAAGAGCGTCCCAATAAAGCAGAGGGAACTACTTTGCGCTTTTTAGTGGAATAAGGCTAGGTATCAACAAGATTAGGATGCTGGGATTTTGGATTAGGAGCATCTGATGTTAAGACAGGGGTTGTTGGAGTAAAAAGCTTAATCAAAATAAGTTCAATTTTTTGTGATGAAGTAGAAATAATAGCAGAATTAGGAACTATAAGCTGTAAGGGTAAGCTGATGGAGCTAGAGTAAGAATAAGCACAAAATGTTATGAAGCCTATGCTAGTCATGCAGAAATAGATGAAAACATGTAAGTGAGCAATATATGTTCAATGTGAGCAAGTAATTAGGTAATATTAATGTACTACTCAATAAGAGTTTATTGCTTATTTGCAATCAGCTTCAACTCTTGTTCCACCATATTTCTCTGAATAAGATCAATTAAACTCGAAGGAGGACTTAAATTTGATGCAAGTTACTGTGAATGAGCTTCAATAGGTGTTTAAGCTTGTAGAAACTTCTTTGAAATGCTTAACTATGAGGAGCAATGGATAAATTTTTGGACTCAACTTTGATATTATGCTGATCCTTGAGCAGCCATAAATCAAAAAAGGAAATAGCAAAGCATTCCTCATACCCTTACTTCATGCATATGAGATAACAATAGAGAACATATATCTTTCCAAATCAACAAGTTGTCCCTTACCTATTATCACCAATAACTATCCATGGTTTTGAGAGACTACGTTATAATGCAAAGTTAGAGATCAATTTGTAATGCCTACTGAGTGCAAAGTAGAAAAGAAAGTGGTCAAAGAGAAGGCTTTCGCATTTGTCTCAATAATCCATATTATGATAAAACCAGTCAACTTAAAAGCTAAAACATTAGGGGTGCAAGAAGGTATACTAATCAATAATTCCTCATCAAAATCATCACACCTAAAGTATTTTGTTTATCACACTAAAAGAAAAATCAAACAAATATCCTTAACATATACCTTGTAATGCCATGGAGAGTATTGAAATCCTATTTTAAATGAAAAATTGGCATAAAACTCATAAACAATAGTCTCAATATATTGAAACACACTTGTTACATTCCTTAATAATTTATTTTTCATCAAAATTTTAACTACACCACAATCTCAAAATTATTCAACTTGCAACATCTTTTCACCAATAAATTTTCGTCCAATCATAGTAGAGCATGAATTTTAATTTTCTATGGTAAAGAAACAATCTGAATAGGCATTAGAAATATCAATAGTAGATTCAAAAATTACCTATTTTCCTTTTGTCTGTTGAACAAAGAGTTTTTCCTTAAATTAATTTGGAGTATTTTTTTAATGTCATTGAGACATTCAATATTAACTAAAGAGGTGTTGCAACAAGAGGAGGAGGTGTTGTATGGTCACTAGTCTCATTATGATCATCACATTCTGAAGACCTTAATTTAAATAAAGACTGTGAATAAGAACTCGAAACCTTTACTTTGTGTTTCTAATTTTGGCGAATGTTTTTGATTGATTTTAAACCAAAATCAATCTTTGGGTTTTTCTCCTCATTACAATTAAATGAAACAACATTTAATAAGATGGTCCTATGCCCAAGCCAAACAGATTTTGTTTAAATAGACAAACCAAATTTCAATTGAACCCTCGAAGATTTTTTTTTATTTACATTAAGATTCAAAATATCCAAAAATAAATCAGGCACATGCCTATAAAACTAGATTTATTTGTCCCATAATTAAAAATTTTGTACAAAACAATCCACGAAAAATAAAACAAATAAGGCAAAAAAATAAAAAATAAATTTAACTTCAAGAAAGGAATAAATCATGTAGCATAATTTTTCAAAAAAAAATTTCAATTCAAAATACATAATTAATCAAAATTGAGAGCTCTACTATTTCACACCATAATATGAGAAATATATATTTTGAACCTCGTGTGTGTCTGCAAAGATTGACTCAAGATTTTTATTCAATCTTATTAATGTCAACAATTCTGATTTAAAACATCGAATGAGCAAATCACACTAGCCATATAATCTTGATTTTAATTTTATTATTTAAACATAGCATGCATATGAATGAGCAGTACATATTATATCTTACTATTGCCTTCTTTATATATTAGTGATGCATATGCCCATATTATCCATAGTTAATTTTACACAACAATGTAAGTAGTTTTTTTTATTATAAAGCATTTACATTTTTTTTAATATTATAAGATAAGAGTTTACGTAAACAGTCATGGCTCAAATCAAAATTTTATTTTAAAATTGTATCGATCTCAAAAATCAAATTCAAATTAAGAGTTCAACTATATAGGCACATAAAAGTCAATTCAAGATTTATCCACTTTATGCCATGACATGCAATGATCGAACTCATACAATAATAACCAAATATAAAATTGACAATTTTAAACTATGTAACATAATCTTTTTTTTTTTACACATGCTCAAGATTTTAAAAAAATAGAATCATATGGAGCAAAACCCAAGGTTTTGCATAAAAATTCAAATCTAAATGCATTAAGATATTTGATAAAAATATCAACATTCTCCACATGTTTTAAAATGATAACCTTATTTTCTACCAAGTTTGTTATAAAGTAATGTTTGTTGTTAATATACTTTACCCTAGAATATTGCACAAGATTCTTAAAAATATTGATCGTACTTGAACTATCATTATAAATAGTTAAGAGATTCTGAACAATACTGTAATTCTTAACTATTCATTTCATCTATAAATTTTGTGCAAGGCAAGTTCCCGTGACAATGTATTTGGTCCCAACAGTAGAAAACAATATCAAATTTTGCTTTTTATTATATCATAAAACCAAGTTACTTTCAAGAAGAAAACATCCTCCAGTGGTGCTCTTTCAATCATCTACGTTACCTACCCAATTAGCATCACTATAGCTAACAAGATTAGGGTTAGTATCTTTTGAAAACCAAATGTCACAATCACGAGTCTCATTTACATAACGGATAATTTTTTTCATAACATACATATGTGACTTTTTTGTATTGGCTTGGTATCTTACACACATTCCTACACTAAAATTAATATCTAAATGACTCGTAGTTAAGTAAAAAAATTGTCAATCATGCTCCAATATAGACTAAGATCAACATTCAAACCATTATCATATTTTAACAATCTTACAATGGTTCAAATAGGTGTCTTCATATGTTTGGTAGCTTCTAACCCAAACTTCTTTACTAAGATTTTGGCATACCTATTTTGAGTAATAAAGATGCTATTCTCAAATTGCTTAACCTACAAACTTAGAAAATATGTCAGTTCATTAACTAAATTTATCTCAAATTTATTTTTTATTTGTTCTATAATCTCTTGCACATTGTTCTTAAAAATAAAATCAAAAATAATATCATCCATGTAAATTTGAGTAATTATAATTTTAAAATTAAAATTCTTAACAAACAATGTTTTATCAACTCCCTCTCTCTTGTATTCTTTCTCACATAAAAATTTAATTAATCTCTCGTACTATGGCTTAGGAGCTTATTTTAACCCATACAACACCTTCTTAAGTTTGAAAACATAATTAGAAAACTTAGGATCTATAAAGCCTTTGGGTTGTTCTACATATGCTTTCTTATTTAACAAACCATTCAAAAATGTACTTTTTATGTTCATTTGAAATAATTTGAAGTTCAGAATACATGAAATGGTAAAAAATAACCATATAAATTCTAATCTAACTACTAAAATAAAAGTCTCATTAAAATCAATTCCCTCAATTTATGTGTATCCTTGAGCAACTGACCTAACTTTATTCCTCAATTACATTACCAAATTCATTAGTTTTATTTTTGTAAATATGTTTGGTTTCAATAACGTTAGCATGCTTAGGTCTACGTACTAATGTCCAAACATCATTTTTCACAAATTATTCTAACTATTCTTGCATAGCATATATTTAAAATTCATCTAACAAAATTTTCTTGATATTTTTAAGTTCAATTAAGGAAGTGTAATAAATATGTTTAACTTATTTGAAAACACATCCATGGGTTAATACATCACTATGCATCATCCAATCATATTAGATGTGATTTGAAAATAATTTTTCAAGTATAAATTCAAGTTGGCTGAATGGTACCCATACATGTGCAATTTTTTATTTTTCAAGCAAATCAAACCATAAATTTAATCTCATTATGCTCTAATAGCATTTGAAAGAAAGATTTATGGAAATACATACAACAACAACAAGCATGAACCATTCATATATTTTATCAAATATTTGGTGAGCCAACATATCATATATCACATATATGCATAAAACTATCATGAGATGACTTTATTACCACTTTTAATTGATTAGCTAATGAAGATAAACTTTTAGAAGTATGAAAATTCAACAATATACACCAAACAAGATAAGAGAGAGAGGTGGCCAAAATCAAAGGAGAGGGCTAAGTTTTATGGCACTTTATCTTATGAAAAATTAGGAAAGTTAGCCCTTTATATAATTAAATATAAACATGTATTATGGACAAATTGTAATTATTTAATAACTGTCATGTTATGTATTTTAGTCCTTATACTTAAAATATAAGATAGTCACTTAACTATTAAGAAAATTTAATATAGTATAACTTTAAGAGCTTAAATGTAATCATTGAATAATTATTCAAAGGCTTAATTATTCAAGTTAAGACATGTAGTTTTCACAAATACAATTTCAAAATATGATGGCTTTTCTTCAGCATATTCAAGTCCTTAATGATTAATACTATGTTTACCCAAAGTCAAAATATGATCGAGTTTAGATGTACCTAAATTCATTGATTCTTTTATCTTTTTCAGTAATGATCATTTCCATTGAGTTCATTTTTCTTTTAATTTTGATTTGTTCTTATAGAAGAGTACAAACCTAATTCTCTAAAGATTTATTGTGATTGCATACTTTTAGCTACTTGTCGAACATTAATTTGCAGGAAGTTTGTATAGTATTTATGTCTAATTCACTTTTTACATCACTCTTATTAAATCAAGTTCATTAAGATCAATTTTTGAACCACTTTTTTTTTTTATTTGCTACAGCAACTGATGTTTGGTTTTGTTATAATATTATTGAATGCCTGTATATTTTTATCTTTTCTAAAATATGAGTATACATTAAATGCAATGAAATTACTTACATCTTTTAAGCTTTCTTTCACTAATTCATCATTACTCTAGGTAATGTTCATGGCTCTTGATGTTAGGATATCTCTTAAAACTTATTCATATTATCGGCTTTGAGAATATATTTTATTTTGTATATACATTTTTATTAATAAAATAAAAAAAATTTTATGCACAAATATATATTATTTTCTTTATTTAGTCATACATATAAATAAAATATATTTGTAAATTATTTTAATAATTCATTTATTCATTGAATGAAATTATTAAAACTATTTCTTATAGAGGTGAATTCAAATAGGCAATGATATTGTATAACAAGCATACTGAATGTTTTCGACGAATATCATAATATGATATTAATGCGAATAACTTAAAAGTTACATTGTTAGAACATTAGTATGAATTAGATAGTTAGAAAATTATTTTTTTGAATATAACCATAAAACAGTAAATCACATAGTAATGCATATAATCAATAATTTATCATATAATTGTATTAATCAAATCATATAGCGATGTTGTCATTTGACCTGGGATATCATAATCAAATCATGTATAAATACACATAGCTTATATAGTGTACAAGTATAAAACTAATCATTTTTTGTATGATAAAATTAGTTTGATCTTATACTATTTACATTTAGAAATGAATGATAATCAACATAGAATCTGTTGACTCCATATATAAGAGCAGAGTTTCTATTGACTCAATAAAGATTTGAGTTCCAAAATAAAGTGTATTCAACCTAAAAAGAGAATTGTATGAAAAATTATTTTTCATGCAATTTGAATGTGTTTGGATGCATTATCATTATGTTGTGAACTCATGGTGTTGTTATTAAATGCATAAATATGTTTTAATGAATTAGAACATAAATTAATGAGTTTTGATGCATGGTGAAATGATTACATGAGATGCAAATTCATTTATCATTGTGTATTCCTTTTGATGTGTTAATTGTTAATTGTAAACAAAATTGTTGGTATATGATACCATGAGGTTTGGCCAAGTGATTTTTTGATGAAAAGTTAATTTTTGTCAGAAACTGCAATGTATGTTTCAATGGCTAAAATATTCAGCCATGGTTCTTATGTTGCTGAAAATTGGTTTTCATTAAAGTTTATGCATGTGTGATATTGATTTATGCATGTATAAGGAATTCATGGCAAATGGCCAAACTAGTGTATTTGTGAAAACTATGTTTCATACATGTTAGACATATTTATATATGAGATATATATGTATATGTATGTTTTTGGAAATTAAATTATGAGCCATAATGTGTTCGTTAATGAAAATTTATTTTCATGGTGGTTTAGGTGTTTAATGCGTTAAACACATATTTGTATCTATTGTAGATACTTATTTTACTACATATATATGCAATGAGATTATGTACGTATGTATGTATGAAATTTATGTGATAAATTTGTATTTGTTCGCTGGTAGAATTAGCTACATGCATGTGAATATATGTGTTTAAAGTTTTTGAATACTAGTAAGCATGCATAATGCTTTATTCATGCATGTAAATTTGATTTCATGCATGATTTAGTACATATATGATGTGTATGTATTAAATGCATGTGAATATATTTGAATAAGTTACACATAATATCAACATACATTTACACATATGTGATATGTGTATATATGTATAGTGATGTGTGTAAATGTAAGACTATTTCAAAACAAAATATTAAGTTAGTTCATCAATACAAACAAGTAAAACATAATTAATAGTTTGACTAGTTACCGAAAAATTATAAAACTAACACAACCATATCTAAATTGATTATGAGACAAGGAATTTTAGAAAACCAAACAAATCAATAAAAATCCCTAATAACATGTAATGTATTACACATGTATTAATATTTAGAGAATTATTAATAAAATATGCATTAAAACATTCTAATTAGAATAAAAAGTGTATATATGTATATGCGATATACATACTAAAAGTTAGCGAATATTTATTCATGAGATGAATAAAATTATTAAATCTATATCTTCAATAGTAGGATAACAACAAATTTTCTGTGATTTGATATTGTATTTAGAAATTTCTATGATGTGAGGAGTACAGTATCAATATTATAAAATTCAATCTGGTTATTAAGTGTATATTATTATGTAGATCAAGATTTATATGATATAAGGTTTATACGAGAGGTACATTTCAAAAAAATATAATAGTTTGGATTTAACTAATCTAAGATACTAATTATGTGAGGTGTTTGATGTTGAAGTAAGAAAAATAAATCATACTTTATATTAGATGTAATAGAAAAATATTTTCTACTTATTAAGACTAATTGACCACGAATTTTAAAATGTGTAGTTTGTTAATTTTAATAGAAATTTGATTCTCAAGTATAATATTAAGTTTATTAAATTTCAAGCGAAACTTTTGAACCCTGACTTACAAAGTGCGGGATTCAAATTAAATAGTAGGAGTTAATATAATTGTTATTATTTAAATTATTTAAACACATACAATACACTAACCAATATTTTCTTTTTCACAGTTTCTCATAACTGTGATATAAAACATACAAGATATCAAAAAATATTCTCCTATAAGTTTTAGACAATGATATATTAACAGGGCAGAACTTTAAGGATTGACTCAGAAATTTTATAATTGTTCTAGATTTCAAAAAATTTGGTTATATCTTGGAGAGTCATCTATTTCTCGAGACAAATGATGATGCTACACGTTATGACAGTGAAGCATTTGAAAGATGGCACGATGATAACTGAAGAGTTCAAGGTTATATGTTAGCATCAATGAATAGAAAACTTAAGATCCCACGTGAAAAGTTGTATAATGCCTATGATATTTTGCAAGCTTACAATAGTTATTTGGTGAAAATACTCAACTTGTAAAGTATGAATGGTGTGCTTCGCTTTTTAACATAAAGCTTAGGGAAGAAGTGTCACTAGATCATCATGTCATTAAGATAATCAATCATTTAAGCAATTGTACGCATATGACATTGAAATGCCACATCACATCAAAATGAATTTGATTTTCTAATCCTTTCCTCCCAGTTATAAATCATTTATAACTAATTATAATTTGAATAAAATTGAGCGGACTCTTTCAAAGTTGCTCAATAAATTTCAAAAATTTTATGTGCAAAACAATAAAGGGAAGATGCATAAAGATGCCCATTTGACTTCTACTAGTGGGACTAGTAATAAGTCAAAGAAATCATAAAAGATAGAGCTAAAAGTTAGTCCAAAGAAAAAAAATTTAAGAAAATTTAGTCCAAGACAAAAAAGGCCAAGGACAAAAGAAATTATTTCTATTGTAGAAAAGTAGAACATTAGAAAAGAAACAGTCTTCAATGCTTAGAGAGTTTTAGAAAGACTAGAGCAAGTATATGTTGCTATTATATAATTAATTATAAAATAAATATTATTTCAAATAATTAGTGTTGGATAGTTAACTCAGCACTTATTATTCATATATGTGTTTGTTTATAGGAAATATAAAATAGTTTTATATTGTAGAAAGATGAGATTATGTTAAGGATGGCTAATAGAACAACTGTTACTACAAAAGTCGAGAGATCTTGCTTTCTCAAGTTAGCTACTGAACATATTTTGAGTTTGAACTCCATATTATATTTTGCCAGAGCCACTAGAAATATTATTTTTGTTTCTATATTACATAAATATTATTATACTGTACAATTTAATAAAAATAAATGTTTGATATATTTAAGAAATATATTAGTTAGAAAAGCAGTGAATACAAATGGTTTGTATATTCTTGAATTATGCAGTCCAGGTTCTGTTCAATCTGCTATCAAGAAAATAGGTCAAATGAAACAAATTTTAAAATTTTATGACATCATAAATTAGGCCATAACAAAGAAAAAAGCATAATTCAGTTTGAAAAAAAGTGAGATTTTAGGCCCATTAGGTTCATAATCACACATAATTTATAAATCATTTCTTCAACATAAATTGGTCAAATTGCTCTTTATGAATAAAGAGGAGAAAGTTAAAGAACTGTTAGAATTTATAGATACAAATATGCGTAGACTATTAGTAAATAAGCTCAAAAAGGATTTGAATACTTCATTATCTTTGTCGATCATATGTTATCATATAGGCATGTGTATTTGATGAAATACAAATCTGAATCTTTTGCAAAGTTTAAGAAATTTAAAAATAAAGTATAAAAATAAGTGAGAAAGAGTATTAAATCTTTGTGATCAAATTGTGAAGGAGCATATTTAAGTACAAAATTTTGAGAATTCATAAAAAATAATAGAATTATTTTTTACTTGACTATTTCCTATTAAATATAATGCAATTAATTATGAGTTTCACAAATTTGCCAACATATTTGTAGGAGTATACCCTTCAGACTGTTATGCACATCCTGAATAAAATCTCGCCAAAATCAATCTAAAAAAACTTTGTATGAAATGTGGAGTGGAAAAAAACCTAGTCTCAATTATATAAGAATATAGGGTTGTCTAATTTAAGTTAATTAATATTGATAAGCTAGAAAAAAATCATAAAATGATCAGTTTATTGGTTATCCTAAAGATAATTTAGGATTTATTTCTACTTCTTTTTTTATCAAAGAGTTTCGATCAGTAGGAATGCACATTTCTTTAAGAATAAGTTCTTATAAAAAGGAGATACAAGTAGGAATTTAAAGCTTGAAGAAGAGTCCTCAAAGCTTTAAACTGACATTGTTATAGTTAGATCATCCAATCAGCAAATTTCAGTGCTGATTTCAATTCAGAGATCTTCTAAAGTATCAAAACCTCTAAAATTATACGAGTTTCTTTATGAGCATGAGTATAACTCATACTTAGTAGGAAAAATTGACCATAGTGATAATTTTAAAAGTTATAAAGAAACTATCTTGGATAGAGATTCGAATAAATAGCTAAAGGCGATGATTCTAAAATTCAATCCATGTATATCGATTAGGTATGAACACTTAGATCTGCTAGAAAGAATAGTTCTTATTAGTTGTAAATAAATCTTCAAGAAAAAAATTAGTAAGAATGGCCAAGTAGAGACCTATAAAACTATACTAATAGTAAAATGTTATACTCAAAAACAAAGATTAGATTACAAGAAATGTTTTTACAAGTAGCTGTGATTAAGTCTATTCATATTATGTTAGCTATTACTATATACTATAATTATAAGAACTAGCAAATGGATATAAAAACTTTATTTCTCAATGAATATCTTGAGAAAAATATTTATATGGAATAACCCATATGTTTTATATTCACTGCAGATAAAAATAAGGTATACAAGTTGCATCAATCCATTTATAGATTGAAGCAAACTTTTAAGAGTTAGAATATTCGATTTGATAAAGTGATTAAATCCTATAAATTTGTGAAAAATCTTGATAAACTTTATGTTTATAAATAGATTAAAGATCATACCATCATGTTTCTCGTACTATAAGTGGATGACATCTTGTTTACGGGCAATGATGTTGGAGTTGGAGAAATATTAATGTAAAAAGTATATTTAGCAAATAATGTTACTGACCTATTAACTCAAATGATAATATAAAAACAGCTAAATCATTATTTTGAAAAGATGAGTATAAAATACAATAGTGAATAACTTTAGTATAAGTGAGAGTTTGTTAAAATATGTCTTAAAAGTCATTCATATTATCAACTTTGAAGATATATTTTGTCTTTTATATACATTATTTATTAATAAAAGAAAAGAATATTTGTTTACAAATATATATTATTTTTTTATTTAATCATGCACATGAATAAAGCATATTAGTAAATTATAATAATAATTTATTTAATTATTAAATAAAATTATTAAAGTTGTTCCCTACGGAAGTAATATTGAATAAGCAATGATATCATATATTAAGCATACTAAATATCTCCAATGAACATCATGAGATGATATTAATACTGATAACTTAAAAGTTACGTTATTAAGACATTAGTATTGATTAAATGGCTAGATAATTATTTTTTCAAACATTACAAAAGAATTTTACCCATATGGTATGCACAATTGAGATAAGATTCGATGAAGTACAACTTTGTTATAGTTTGGAGGTTATATCATATTACTAGGAGTTAATCATAGTTATTGAATTTTTGAATAGTTTAAAACCTGAAAAGTTTAGAACAAGTTCACAATTATTTTACAAAGAACCTACATGGTCACACTAATAACCAAAAGCAATGAGAGATATCTAAGAAGAAAATATTATTGGTTAAAATTTTAGCAACTTTGATATTATATATATACCGTTATATATATTTGTGAAATTTTTTAAAGTGTTTGAAAATTTTTTTCATAAATTTGTACTGTATTACAATTTAATATAAATTATATAACTTAATTGATAATATGAATTATCGATGAACATATATGTTAATATATAATTATTAGATAATTACACTTAAATTAATAAAGTTATATTTAATTACATTTATTTAAAAGTTAAGCAAATATGTTGTATTTAAGTATATGGACTTAAATGCATTACGTGGCAAACATTTGATAATTACTATTTTATTCATGACACATATTCATCTTTAATTAAAAGTAAAGACAATCATGAAAATTTATGGATATGTTAAAGTATATATATGGTAACTGTATTAATTTTACAAGTTTGGAAACACAAAAACATAGATCTCCCTTGGAATTTTTGGCCTAGCACTCATTCTTGCCTTTAATTGATGTAAATTGTAGATCTTTCATAATATTGTAGATATATGTTCATCATCCATGTGTTACCAGCATGATAAAACACATCCACGGTGAAAATTTATGCATATATGTAATGTATACATCGTTAACAATCCATGTGTTTGTGAAAATGCTTGAATGAATCTACTTTCTGTTTAATTCATGTTATTACACATATCATTTCTTTCATTTGACTTCTTTTGTTAGCGTGTTAGCACATTCAGCTTATATGTCCAAACTTTCATATTTTCTATATTGAATTTACATCTTTTGTTAATATCAGAAGACTTCATGTGAGACTTACCTTTTGGAGAAAATTTAGACGTTTACTTTTTTTTTTTATCCCATTCTCCTCAAAATTTGGTTAAAGTTTTTAGTAAGAAATGCGATAACTTTAGAATATTTAATCTTTATATCTTTTTCATCTTCAGAGTCCTTAACTTCAATATAAAAAACTAAGCTTTTCTCCTTCTTTTACTTTTTCAAATTTATCTTAAATATTCTCTATAATATCACACAGCATTTGGGTAAGATCTAAGGACGGTTTATATAAGTGCGTTAACCTCCTATGCAGTTACACGCATTTTGGAATCAGGGTTTGTTTAGCACCTGAATGTTAGGAACAACATCATGTGGACTATTGGGCTCCAAAGCGGATAATATTTTGACTAGTAAGTTGAGTTATCATACATAGTATCAAAACTAAATCTCTAACCAAAAGTGTGTCAACAAGGACATTAGGCCCTAAGAAAGGTATACTATAATATTCCATATCGCTTGAGTGAGATTTAAAAATAGTTTATATAAATGTTCTAACCTTTTATCTAGTTGGACGTATTTTAAACTCGAAACTTGTTCGGCGCCTAGGTGCTAGAAACAAAATCATACGAACCATTAGGCTTTAAAATAGACAATGTCTTTATTAATGAGTCGGGTTATTACATTCTCAGTGATCCTATTAATTCTTCATCTTTCATTAAACTAATTTCCTTACTTTTTTCAATCTCTGTTACCTTCGCTTGAAACCTGTTATGAAGTATTTAAGTAATCTTGAACTAATGTATAAGATTTATTAGCAATATCATTCAATCTAGAATTAAAGTTAGTAACTAATTCATCATTTTTAATTTTTAGATTTTTAAATCCAGAAATAAACATTTAGAATTTAGACGCAAGCATTTACAATTTAGAACATTTTATTGTTGAAGTTCTCTCGTAGGTAAATTGAAGGATATCCCAAATTTTCTTTGTAGCCTCACAAGTTGAGATCAGTTTAAATTGATTCAAATCTACTTCATTTAAGATTCTATTTAGTGCTTTTGAATTAAAATTTGCCAAGGTCTCTTTGACACTTGTCTAAGAATTTTTAGGCTTAGAAATCGTATTGTTATTAGCCCAATTATTGTAGGACAATTCCATCCGTGAGTTACTATTCACTAAGCTTTCTCATCAATTGACTTAATGAACGTCCACGTCCTTACCTTTCAATATAAGTAGGTTATGCCATCAAACAATAGTAGTTTTGATATTGATTCTTTTTTTTTTTTTTAGTATCTATATCTGTACTAAAACGAATCAAAACACCAAGAATCTCACCAAATAATTAATAACCCACTCTGATACCAAATGATAAATTCATTTACATTAAATTTTATTAAATTTAATTAATTTTTATCAATTAATTAAGTCAAGTAACATCAGTACAGAAAGATAAAAAAGACTACAAAATTTTAACGTGATTCAAATTTTTCAATCTTATATATATAAGGTCATGCTAAGAGAAAAACAATCTACTAAAAGAATAATGATTATAAATACTAATTAATTTAAATAAAATAAAAAATTTCTCTTATATTTATTAACGTAGTATTGAATTTTCTTAGATGGCATTATTGAATGAAATCCCCATATCTTAACATGTCAAACTTCTTTCTATTCAATTTAATAAGATTTTTTTACTAGTTACCATTAAAGTCCTCTTAATAATCACAAGTATTTATCTTGACAACACTTAAAATTACTCTCTCTAAATTTATGAAATTAGATATTATAAACTTATAATATCCACCAATTTTTTTTTTTAACTCAAAAAAATAACATGAATAACTTAAAAAAAAAACACAAGAGAAGAAAACAAAACATAACATGCAATAGTCCCTCTTTGCTTTTAACATTGATGCATTTTTTCTTGACTCCTGTATAAAATAAAATAATATAATCCTAATTATGTGTGAATTATTTTCTAAATCAAATAAGAATGTATCTTTCTAAATAAAAAAATCATTTCTTAAATAGAACTTTGTTTAGTTAAATATCCTTCTTTTCTTTTATTTTTAAAATATATCTTAAAATAAGTTTTCTATATAATCATGAATAAATATATTATTTAGTGAGACTAGAAAAGTTTAAAAAAACTTTTGTTATGAAAATTTCAAAAATTATAAAATAAATAGTACGTGCATAATGAATATTGACCATTAATAACTAATATGATATATTGTAACATGACAAGTAAATATGAAATTAAATACTATCTTTAAAAAAGATACCAATTAAGCAAACCAATTCAAACTTTAGTAATAATATATTAATAATACAATATATACATACATATTTATAAAAAAGTTAGAATTTGATTTATTATTCGAGTCGTAATGTCGATGATGTAAATATAATTGGATCTCTAGAAAAAATTTCAAATATTTTTAAGTACTTGAAAAAGAATTTTGAAACGAAGAGTTAGGAGAAAACTAAATATCGTTTTGAGCTGCCAATCAAGCACAAAACTAATAGAATATTTATTCATCAAATTTATAAAATTGAATTATAAAATTTTAAATTTTAATTTATGCGAGACATGCATAAGAGATAAATATTGTCAAATTTATAATTCTTTTTGCTGAAATTATATCACATGTTCACGTCATATTCAACTTTGTAAATTTATTTAATAATTTTGTATACTTGTTATTATTATTTGTCACAATCACCATTTGCTGCATTTTCTTTTACTCTCACGTGTAGGTGAGATGGCATTAGAAGAGATGAAGCAAACAATTTTATGTAAAATAAGAAAGACTTGTGAATAATTCGAGGTGCAAACAGTTACCAACTTACCGAGATCATCTTGCTGACTTTTGTATCACGTACATACATGCACATAATATTATCATCATCATCATCATCATTATTATTATTATTATTGTTATTATTGTAATGATTCTAGTGAATTTTAACTAATTACATTTGCTAATTGCCATGTTTAATTACCATTAATTCTTGTCCGCAATTTTATTTACTCCTTGATTTGATTGTGTTCTGTTTATCATAAAGCATTTTCTAAATTATAATAAAAACAATACACTAGAACCCAAATTAATCACGTTGCGAAATGGATCTTGGCGGCTAATTATAATTAGGATTAGAGCACTACCCATTTAAAGATGGGTTAATTTAATTTGAAAATGATGGTCAGAAATTGGGTGTTATTTGGCAAAACAAAACAGTCAGAAAATTTGATATTGACCATTCCAATCCATTTGAAAATGAAGAAAGATCAATAAGAATACCAGCTTGGATTAATCAAAGAAACTTATATTATTTAATACGAAATTGTCTCGATTGATATCATCCGATTATTAATTAATTACCACTGTATATAAGAGATATCATGATCAGACAGTTGGTTTCCATAGGGCTTGGTCCAGACAAGTCAAAGCATTTGATGCATGCATGCGAACATGTTTTATGTTCTAGGTCGATGTATGTTTCCTCATCAATGAAAAAGAATTAAGTTTAGCTGTTGTAAATCAACCTTGTCATCATTTTCTTTCTTTAATATCTGCGTGAATATTGTTCATAACAAGTCCCCTTAGTTAATTGTCTAGGTTATATCTACAGATATATGCCAGAAGACTCTGGACGTAGTAAGTTTTGCTTAGGTCATTGACGCTGCAGCCATACTTACTAGTGTGATGGATGTGACAAAATATAACATAATCTCAAATTTTAATAACTTGAAATCCAAGACTTTTAAAATATATGCCATTCTCAGCAAGCATGAGCCTGGCAATTACGTTATTAAAATCATTACCATGCATACACCATCAACTGGATGTCAAACTTACAAATTTGAAACATAATATATATATATATATATATATATATATATATGCACACGCAACTGGCATGAAATTAAATTGAAAGAGAAATGGACCGCATCCGAATTTGGGCGGTGTCTTCAAGGGTATATCGTGCTCAAGACATAGGAAACTTGTGTGATTTGACATGACAAGGTGATTGTGCCACATATATGAGATATAGTTGAAGGAAAGCACCGTGTTTTTCACGCTTCGGCTATATGACTCAGGACGAGGACTGCGTCTGCGTCTGCGTCCGCGTCCAAGGCTGCATGCATGACAACTACCAAATTCCCACCACATTATTTGACAAATGTTGAACATAACAGTAACCAATGAGACATATTGCTTGTAATTCTAATAAATATTGAAGACTTAATTCAGTATCTCATATTCAATGTTTAGCATTCAACAAAACTGGTTTGCTAAACTTCCATTATCCCCCCGCCCTGGCCTACGTTTACGTTTACCTGCTCCGAATGTCGATCTCAATTGGTCATTTATTTTAATTTCCTCCAGTTAATTCTTATTTCTTATTGATTAAACCGTAATCCAACGGCTGAGACCACGCTTGTCACTTTGACATTTGACATATATAGAATATACTCTCTCATCTTGAAAATGAAATGGTAAGAATCCTACTGGCTACAACCACGCGTCACCATGAGACTTCAAAGTATTGATATAGACCAATTCATTTAGTTATTAATCTTTATCAATTTTCTCATACTTAAGAAATTCCCCAACAGTTCTTCTTGTATAATTGGGTCAATTTAGGTTACAAAGTTTCAGTTAAATTCATTGATAATACTTTAATTTGAATAACATAACACTGAGATTTGTTCAAATACATATAAAACAACAGATGCTATCAATGCCAGCTAGTTGAATATCAATGTACCTCTGAAATTAAATTGTTGTTTCTTGTAAGAGCTTCACACGCAAAAGATACTCTTCCTAGTCTTCATAAATAAATAAATTTTTCTTGGTTTCATTTATCCAAACTCTTATGTATACCCCTATTTTCTAATATATTTATCTCTATTTTATTCAAAATATACCCACCTAATTATGACCCTAAACAAATAATAAATTAATTTAACAATATATACATATAAGATTTTAATGATATGAGAGAGGTGATAAAGCCAAAAAAAAAGTATCATTAGTTTATATTAATGTTTAAAAGGATAAAATGATTGTAACCATATATATATATATATATATATTACTAATACTACATATACAGATATAAGAATATTGTCATTTAAGTCATATATTTTTATTAAAATAAATAAAAAAACATTTATGTAAAAAATAAGAATTCAAGAAATAAGCCAAGATCAATCCAACAGCGTAAGAACATATTTGAAGTCTTGAAAATATGATTTCTTTTATAACAAAAACTCATTCTTATGTATAATTAGAGTTTTCTTGTACTAATTATCTAAGGGAATTCCAGAATAATAGAGACATATGCGTTCTTACCTTATTGTGTATATCTAGGGATCGTCTTGCCAAGTAATTCTCTCAAGGGAGGCTGAATTGTCAGTTGCTGTAGCCAATTCTGACCTCCTTTTTCTTTTGTTTTTAACTGAAAAAAGAGTTGCAATTGCTCATGGTTTCCTTTCATTTTCAATACAGTGGCAGTTGGTCATTTCAGAAAAAGACTGTCATTGGTGGGAGTGTAGTAATTTCAGCCGAAATTTGTAAATTAAAGAGTATTATAAAAACTTGTGATGTCCAAGAGTCTACTGCGTACAACATTAATTTATGTTTACTATAAACAAACACCCACAATTGTCTCTCTGTTTAGACAAGATTACTTAATGTCCACAACAAAAAGGGCAATAATAAAAACATGACAACAAATTATACATTAAACAAATTTAAAAAAGAAAAAGAAAAATGAAAGTAATTAATAGCATTTTTCTAGTCTGCCAAACAATGTACAAGTTAAATAGCATTGAAGTGAAGTGGGGATTTGTGATTGGAGGGCTTCGTCCACGCGGACCATGCCATTGTTATGCGCCTAAATTTCACGTCACGTAAGTACACGTTAGCTTAATTTCGTGCTTCAATTGACACTAAACCTAATACCCAAAAACCAGATGAAAACAAAGAATTATTAGTTTAATTTATCAAAGGTAAAGTCTAAGCCGGCACCAAATACTTGCAATTTAAAATTTCAACCGTTGACATTGGGAAATTTTAACAATTCGATAGTCGTTAGCGTGCAATTCATTTCCATCTCCTCTTTCGTTCCCTTTGCATACCAATTTGCCAAACCTTTTCTCTTTTCCCATGCATATATCTTTGATATAAAACCACACCTTTCTGCCTCAGTAAAAGAAATTATAAATTCTCCCTCTCTCTCTCTCTCTCTCTCTCTCTCTCTCTCTCTCTTACACACACACACACACTCATATTCTCTCCTTAAACCCTACCAATTTCTTCAATGGCTTCCTCTTCTTCTTCTTCTTCTTCTTCTTCTTCTTCTTCACTTTGTAAATCTTTGCGTCTCTCGTGCAAAGTTATTTATCTTTTATTTCTGATTTTGATTCTTATCGTCGGATCTTGTGCCGCTGCTCGACCAGGTTCAACAATGTTTGCAGATGATTCGAAGGTTTCCATGGATTCACTTAACATGAAGGTATACAAGAGAAAGTATGTGAATGGTTTTGAATATCAAGGGATGATGTTCAACTTCTTCCCCAAAGGAACACCAATACCACCTTCTGGTCCATCCAAGAGGCACAACTCAGTTGTCAATTCTACACCTCAAAACTGATTGAATCATGTTGGGGTTGAATTTTATTTTTTCTTTTTGGTTTTTTGGTTTGTAATTCTTAGATATACTGTACAGAAAGATTTAGATAATGAGATAGTTTATTATTATTCATTTTGATATGAAGGAAGTTGTATACTTAATTTTGTTATTATTTCACTATGGTCTGATGTTATATTACCTTTTATTGATTTGCTATACATCAAGTTTCAAAAATATTACAGGATAAATTAGGTTTGAATTAAATTGAGTGATCTTTCCATGCTCTCTTATACTGACTTTTTGATTGAGAAATAAGGCAGCAACTGTAGACGAGAAGCTTAAAATGGTTTCCTGAATTCAAGTATTGCCGTCGATTTTCAGTACACTTGGGTTTCTTGGCCCACCCCCGAATATTCTATCTTGGTTTCTTGGTAAGAGAAGATTTTTGTTTTGGTTATCAAAATTTAGGCTTAATTTCCAGGAGATTTTCCCAAATAAAACAAGTCAATTTTCTATTAAATTGTTATGAACTAACTAGCAGAATTCTTTGTAAAGAATGGATTTATTAAAAGGATGCTTGTAAACACAGTTTTAAAATATAATAAAATTTACCGTGACTTATAATTTATTTAGATATATTTTTTACTTAATATAATCTATTAGATCACCTTTTAAATATAAAAATATAATTTATATTCTAATATCACTTATTACGAATTAATAGATAAAAATACTTCTTAAAATTTAAAATTCTAGTAATTTTATTATATAAAAGATTCACGCTTGTAACACGAATTATTAGGGTAGATTATCATAGTTAAATTTATATATATTTAAAAAAATTTCACATTTTTTCGGCTGTAATTTTTTATTTAATTGCATTTGATTGATTACACATGATAGCTAAGTCCGATAATTAACTTGATAGGGTGTACAAGATATTCAAGTTAGAGCGATAATATAAATGAAAAAAAAAATGGAAGCAGTGAAACGATAATATGATAAGTTAAAAAAGAGAATGTCAATTTAAAATAAATGAGCCACGAAATTCACGCGTCCGAAAGTCGCTACGCAAATCCCAAACGAATAGGAATATTAAACTCATGGCAAAGGGCAGTCCTGTCCTCAAATATTCAACATCTGCGTTCCAATTTCACATTCACTGCTGTCTCCCAATCTAATTCGCCAAGCATATTTGTCCCTTCGGCAATCTCACATTATATTTAATTGCCGAACTAACCTTTAATTATATAAATATTATAATAAGTGTATGGAATATTGCCAGCTTTACCAAAAGTTTTATTTAAGGGTATTCGTAAGATATGATCGACTCTTCGTGCCGCACATGTAAGGGAATTAATATACCGATTTCAAAATCATTATTTATTAATGAGAAAACAGTCCAAATGGGAGGTTAATACAAGGCCACTGGTTTACGGAAAACTAAATAGAGGCCAAATTAAATATATAAATTTGAAGTGCTTGGGATGACTTTTTGTGTGTAAATTGTGGGAAAATTGCAAGCAAAGTCATAGAGGCAAGCCACACTTGCAAAAAAATTAAAAGTCTTAGCTTAATCTTTGAGCATAAGATATGATTTTGAGTCAAATATTTGTATAAAGTCCCCCAAATTTTGGATCAAATTTTACAAATGAGGAACGCAGCCTCTCCTTTTACATATATTTCAAACATTATATCATTCGAGTTATTATGTCATTGTGAGATCCACATGGGAATCTTAAATGTATGTACAACTATTTAATTGAGCTAATGTCAACTTAAATATGAGATGTTGCCGGAATTTGCCCATCCAGATTCCTAGATAGTCTTTGAATTACTGTTGATATCTTATGATGCCTAAGACGTATTTTCTCCGCAATTTAGACTTTATTAGTGCACCTTTAAGTGTTATAGTAAAATCCAATGGAAAACGTATTATTAAAAGAGGAAGGGAGCAAAAGAAGAACAAATAAAAATGTTCTCTTTGTTTTTATTTCGAAAATACTGTATGAACAGAATGAATAAAATTCTTTCGGCAATAGTAACCTGGACTTTAAATTCTGTGAGAGTCAGATGTGAATGAAGAGCCGCCCAACAATCATGACGTACGAAATTTTTTTGGCATGGAAAATGAGAACCAACCCATCCATGTTTTCCATCAACACTTGATATTAACGTGTAATGTACGTACATACATACATATAACATGTACAAGTTGTAGCACAAGCTTTTGGACTTACACCATCTTATGATTTGGAATTAATTTTAGTTGTCCATGTGACAAGCAGACATGCCAGTAGATAGATGAAAGCTCAGTCTTGATCTAAGACTTCAAGAAGATGGGAGTACCACATAAAATTGCCGCTTAACTTCAGGCTTCAAATTCAATACCAGACAAATTAACAAATTAAGTAATGCAATGCAATGCTAGGCTCAGGAACACGACACCATTTTTGTTTTTGTTTTTGTTTATATTTTTATTTTGGTAAGAAATTCTAGAAGATTTCTTTAAATGAAATGAATGTGGGTTTGGCGTCGATTTGTGCTTTTTTGCTGGCTATTAATTTGGGATAATAAAAGCATTCACTTTCTAAGCAACAGGGACACATGCAGCCAGCAGCCAGCAGCCTCCCCGGGCGGACTAAGGCCTAAAGGGTTTATATAATTAATATATATGCATATACACATTTACATATGTATATGCCCTTAAATTCTCCAATTTGTGAGTACTGTACAATTGTGCAACTTTGCGTTTAATAAGTTATCTCATCTTTCTGTAACCACACTTTTCGTATTATAAAATTAATGAAAATTCAGCAATATGAAGTAATTAATTGTCTCCCATGTTTGAAATCCTATAATCTGCCTCATTAGACTTAATGTAAAGTCTAACTAATTACAATTTCTAAATAAAGAAATAAAACAATAATAATTACCAGAAGAGGATGTGCATGTCTTGAGATATAGTTCCCAGCTAAGAGGGATACTCAGCTTTTATTAGTTGGACTTTGGGTTTTCTTAGGTGGGTCTACAAAGCGTTTAGGCATGCAGGTTGGCTTACCCAAAATGCTTTTATTTTAGCTACTAGGCATCAATCCGTCTCTCTTAATTAGTCTCCATCCGACACTTCCTGTGACATCGACCAATTGATCGAACAAATGGATACGGTTAAGATCTATACATCTATATCGTATAATTTCCAATCTACAAGTTTTCGTTACAATTTTCAACAAATGGATACGGTTAAGACTTTATAAAATTTGAAATAAAAAATATTGAAATAAATAATAAATAATACATAATATTTAAAAGATATAATAAAAATTTAAATATATTAAAATTGTTAAAATATAAATAAATAATTTTTGAAAGTATTAAAAAAATTGAAGTTGCCTTCTCCTACGTACTACAGTGAATCCCGGGGAAGCTATTAGGCCTCAAACCCTCAACAGGTTTTGCACGTTGTTCAAGGGAAAAAGTTTAAATTGTTCACCAAACACACGGAAAGTGTCTGTTGGGAAGCAAAGATTTACTGCTTGCTAGCATTGGTATGGAGGGGTTTTCTGATTTGGTATTTCTATTATTAGGCGGACAACACAACCAATCCAAGCACTGAGGCTTAGCTACAGATATGAAGGCAAAACTGGGCTCATCTTCAACCCATGTTAAGAAACACTTTTCATGGGCCTCATAAGTTACCTCACATAAAAATTCATGGCGAAACAAAATTTCTTTCAGAAGCCTTTGAAAACAATTAGATGACCGAGGAGAATGCAACAAAACACATTCCCTTTATTTATGATATAAAATAAATAAATAAATAAATAAGAGAGACTTGGCCAACCAAGAAAAACTGAATCCAAACGTGTTGATTAGGTATTCGATAATTTTAAAGTGAATGATTACCCCCCAGAATTTTATCACCTAATCTTAATTAATTTCTCCAATAACAATCAATTGGAGGCAAACCAATTTCAAATGTTCTGTTAGTCTAAGCGCTATTCAGTATATTACATACAAATAAATAGATGATAAGTTCTTGTAAGACGTGTAATTCTCCAAAACCAAAAATGTTGTAAATATATATTGTTTGAATTGCAGCACTACCTTTAAGGAGACCAAATTGATCCAACGTCAGCGATGTATTAAAATGGCTGACAGACTGCAGAAATTCTGAACTTGGGATTTGAGTTTGACGACGAGGATTATAAAATTAAAAAACGAAAACTTGATGATGAAGCAATTACTTGGACTTGTCCGAACGAGAGAGTTTCTGTTACCATTCAAAATGTTTCATTCCTACCGAGCTCCACTATTTCATCAACACCATTTAAGCCATGCAGGCTGCAATGGCATGTTGGGTGGATTCAATTCATAAGCTCATGTTATGCACAACATGAAGGTAATGCAAAATCACTTTTGTGTATGATAAATTAGAAAGATGAACAGGTGATAGCAAGCAAGAAAAAAAAAAAGAACAAAGAGAGTTTCTGAAAGGAAAGACCCATGGATCTTATTACCACTTACAAAAAAGAGAATACATATACATAGATATACCCATCACCACAATTGATCATATTGGTCATGTCATCATGCTTTTGATTCCCACTGCCTATATCAAAAAACCATGCTACAGAGGCACTTTATCCTTCATTCCCAAAGCAAAAAAGGAAAGGAAAATACATGGAGACGGAGAACCCATTCTTCACTTCTTTTTTTCATTTTTATTTTTTTCCATTCGTTCAGCACTTGACAGCTAAACCCTAAGCAAATAAACACTGAGTTCAGGACCTCCACTGCAATCAGGATTCATCATGTAAAATGCCTCTGAATCTTTAGATCCCACCACTCTCTCGAACCTTGCTCTCATGTACATGAGCGCTCCCCCAGTCTTTCCTCCATTCCCATTACCATTTTCATTTCCTGGTAAAACACCAGCACCCACTGAAATCGGCTCAACAGCTTTCAATATCTTCAATTCTTCAGGACCGCATTCACGCCTCATTGCAAACCCGTATTTCTTTCCATTGCAGTAAGTCCTCCACAAAGGCTCTTCTAGCAGCTTCAGGCGTTTCTTTTCGATCTTCTTTTCACATTCCAGAGCAATCCGGACCAGCCCTGAGGCCATTTCTCGAATCAAAACTCTTGTTGGCGTTGCAAGTTCTATCAAAAAAGCTGGACTTAACTTGGGATCTTCCTGAAATGCAAAATAGACATGACCGCGTCGGTATCCGAAAAGGGTGCCAATAACTCGACTACCTAAACCTGAGTGGGAGGACGATCGGCTCTTACCGAAAACAGTAAGAGCTGATTGGAGCTTTGAAACTGCAACAACCAGGAACTTTTTCTTTCGTGCAGGAATGGAAGTAATTTGAGTGGGGACTGAAATTGTAAGCTCCTCGTCTTTCTCCTCCTCACAGAAATGCAGAGAGGATGAGTTGGTTAAGATTTCTTCCATGTCATCATCATCTTCAACTTTCTTTTTCCAGTTGAAGTATCTCCTGGACAAAGAGAAAGAAGAGTCACGGGGAGTCTTGGCCGTGATTGTCCTCATCTGGGAAACCGGAAGAAGGAATGAAGTGCAAAGATAGTGTTTAGAGATTGGTGCGACTAAGGAGTAGGAAAAGAAATAAAGATAGAGAGATTGTGATTACGTTTAATTTCTTCAATACAGCTGTTATATAGGTGAATTTATTCTTGGTTGTGTCTCCCTTTTGTCAACTGCTGTGAGACTCAAGAAGGACTTTTGTAAGAGAATCCTGACAAAAAGAAGTTGAACAGTCCCACCTAACTGGGACGGGAAACAGAGGAAAGAACTGAGGAGCTCATATTGCGTTTGTTTTGTTGTAATCAACGCGGGAAAAAGGAAGGAAAAAGAGAGGGTAATCGGTATTATTTTATTTATTTTTGTGAAATTTTTATTTTTTTAAATAAAAAATTATGGTGAGGAATCATAATTCTTTTTTCAAAATTAATAATTTTTTAAATTTTTTCTCTCTTTTATATAATTAATTATATTTTTATTTTAACCAATTTTATATAATTATTTTTAATAACTAATTATTTTAAAATTATTAACATTATATTATTTTAATTTATTTATAAATTAAATTATCAATATTATAATTTTATTTTATAATTTTATATTTATAGTAATTAATATAACTAGTCATATTTATTTAATAATTTAATTTTTATTATATAAAAAATTAATTATTAATATAATTCTATTTTATATTTCAAAGTAAAAGTTGAAATTAATTTAATTTTTTTAATGATAAAATGCATAAAATATTATGATAAAAATAAATATTTTTATCTAAACAAAAATGATTAATTAATATAACAAATATTTATAATAAAAATATTTGAAAAATATATTTGTTAAATATTTATTATAATAATTACTTTTGACAAAATACAATTATAGCTAAAATTAAAAGTAAAAAATAATTAAAAAATTTAATTTATTAATAAATATCAATAAGTTTTAAAAAAAAAAAATTCAAAGTGAAAAGTAATGAATTCATTTCATAAATAATTTTATGGTACAAATAAATAAAGAAAAATACTTTTATTTTCTTTGCTTTTTCCTTTCCTTTCCTTTCCATTCTTAAAAATAAAGACATCCTTAAAATAATGACACAAGAAAGTAGCCAACTAAGGTTATTTGAAATATAGGTATTATCACATTCCCTCTCAAGATTAATAATAATTTCATTTTATGATAAAATTTATAATAATTTTATTTTATAATAAATTTTATAAAAATATTTATTTATTTTTTCTTTAAATAATTATAAAAAATACACTATCAATTTATTTTTTAATTCACTCATCTTTATTTAAATTTTTAATTTATTTACATTAAGTACTAATTTATATTCTAAATTTTAATAATATAAAACTTTCAATAACTTATAATAAATATTATTAATATATGATCATATTATTTAAAAATAATTTATATTAATTTTATAATGTAATTATTGTGTATAAAAATATTCTAAATAATAAAAATTAAAATATTTTAATACAATTGTTATTATTAATTAATACTATTTAAATATTTATAAAATAAAATTATATTTTTAATATAAATTATGAATCTTATGTAATGTCATGAGTAATTTTAAACTAATTTATCAGAACATATATGTACGTGTGATTACATTTTTTAACAAAATATTTATTTTTAAGAATATATTTATTTTTAGTTAATTTATTTATAAAATTAATTTATTTTTTATAAAATAAATTTATCATAAATTTTAATAAAAATTTTGGATAAATCCCGTTTGAAATATTGGGCAGCAAAAGGAGTCTGACGAGACAACGGGGCTGTGTTATTTCTTAAAGTGGCATGGGGTTTGGCTGAAGCTGGAAAATAAGGAGAGTATGGGGTAATGCGATTGGAAACAAGAGAAGGTGAAAGTCTGTGTTTGTGAGAGACGGAGAGAGATAGAGAGAAGCAGGCAGGCTTGTAGAGTCTGACTTGCGTTGGAAACAGTTTTTAAGAGCAGGTAAGGCCACACCAATACCGTAACCCAACACTACAAAAGTATAGCTCATTCTCAATCTCAAGGCTGTCTTCGAATCCTTGAACGTTCCCACCGCTAACACCAATTTCACATATTCCCATGAGCCAACATTAGCCTGACGCCTTTGTGCTTTGTATCCTAGTCTCTGTTGATTGATATTGATCATCTCTTTGGACTTCGGGTAGAGAGATGATTACTTTGATTGCTTTGCAGCTTTGTGTTCACAAGCAAAATCCAAGTGGGCAGTCTATCAAAAGTCCACCAAATAAACCAATAAAAAGTTTAGCAGTTGAGACAAAGAAGCAATGAATGCCAAAAAGGGAACCAATCTGCAATAATGATGGCTACACGATCATCATCAAGCCAATACACTTGTTTTTCCCACACACCGCACCACAAGAATGTGACAGCTAAGCTAGATAGACCAGCTTCTATAATTATCTACTCCCTTGTGCTCCAGCTCCAATCCATATGTGTTGCGGACTTTCATTCATAACATCAAACCTTGTTGAATTATGAGTGGCAATTAGCATGAAATTTCCCATTAATCCACATGAAAACCACTCGTTAATACGATTTTTTTTTCTTTGTTTATTTTAGTCTATGGGACCGACCAAAACCGCAGGTCACCAGCCATGATCCATAACCAACGACTTAATTGCAAGAGATTGTATTTATATTTAGAAATAATTAAAATAATTATGCATAAATATAGATAGATAGTTACACCAATTTGTTGTCTAAGAATGACTTAATATAGCAAGTTGCTTGTCAAGTAAAAATTCTACAACAGCAGCTCACAATCACAAGTAGTCTGGGGTTTTATTAATTATCTCATGGCGTTACAAATGTCCAAGGTGATTATGTGTCAGTCATTGCTTCACAAAGAATTCTACATGTAAAATGCATCAGGCCATAGAAAATGATGCATTTTGTTTTTATTTTATTTTTAGGACACTATAAGCTTTCCTTAGCGAGTGTTCTTAAGTTCTGATCAGTAACTCTGAAATTGGTGTACAATAACACTTTTAAATAAGATGTTTAAAGATCCTCGTTTGCAGATTAAATACAACAATGGGAATTATAACAAAATTAACGAGTAATCATACCGTTTGAAACTCTAACGTCTCCCCACATTTAACGGTCATTATATGTTATTCATTCGATTGCTTTGCTTACATAAGAAGTTAAAATGCAGTGAAAACAAAAGAAAACAAAATGAACTTAAAAAGAAAATCACACCATTAGAGTTCATACCATACAACAATGAAGTTAAACAGAAATCACTCTCCCTGGAAATTCAGTCATTTTCTGCTGCAAGGAAATCAACAACGACTCTTGACACTCTCATTGGCAGTTGTTGACCTGCGAAAAGGCCCCATCTGGAAACGGACTTCGGTTGTCAGTTTCTCCAATTCTCTTCTTGCACTTGGTTAAACATGCATATGAATAACATCTGATGTAGGGGTTATTTCTATCAAACGGCCAACTGCTTTTCGTGTAACTACATGCAAACCAATCAGCTGACGCAGGATAATTCTTATGCCAACCACCAAATTTAGGAAGGGTGCGAATTACGGTGTCCCATGTCACCAAACTAGGAATAGGAATGGCAAAATCCCAATATATGAAATTGAACTCAAGTTCAAGAAGTTTGGTGATCAAACAAAAACATCAGCTCCTTCCCGACAAGATACTCAGTTTTGGAGAATTGACTTTAAAGATAGTTTATTGGAAGAAAAATATTATCAATACCAAACCATTGACCCTTCTCCAACCGTTACTGCCTTGTTGGTTTATTTTATTTTGTTTTGGTTGTTACAAACCCGGACGTCCTGTGGATTGAGCTGGGCTTGATTTATGGTCCAAGGCCTGATAGACCGAACACACACTATCTTCTTTGCGATTTTAAAATGACAAAAAGAAGTAATTAAAACATTATCTAATAATACCTTATTGTGCATACAATACACAGAGTTAGTTGTACACTTTCCAATTTTTTATCCCTAAGTAGTGATGCGATTTTTATTTTTTTTTTGGATTGGATGATAAATTTTACGATTTTCAATTGATTTGCAGGCCACATCCCTAGTTGGAACAAAAAATGTGATAAGAGTTGAAGTGTAGTATTACTCATAATACATATTACTAACATAATTATGTTATTTTTGATAAATCTTAGATCTTGGTAGCTTTTATGTATTTATTTTAAATTAAAATATAAAAAGAAATAATTTTATATTTACACCATTATAATTTTTTTAAATATTAAATAAACTTAAAAAAAATTAAAAAATAGAAGCGATTTTTTTTTATCTAACAAAAAATACGTCAAAGTAGATTGTGTTATAATTTATGATGTTGTATAAAAAGAAATTATTTTGCTTGCCGAATAAAGTAGAGGAAGAGGGACTCCAAAAAGGGATAAGTTTTATGTGAGTATGAATGTAAAAATTAATTAGATAGGAATAACATGGAGAAGAAAATTTAATCATGGTAGTTAGACATTTTACAAAAGGATTTAAATCTTATTTTTTTTCTTTCAAACTTAACAAAAAATAAAAACATGTGATACATTTAATAACAATAAATTCATATTATATTTTAAAATTTTTTTATTTATATCGTAAAATATAAAATTAATTTATAAATTTTGATAAAACATAATTTAAACAATTCATTATTAAATATTTTACATGTCATTGTTTTATTAAAAATTTACGAGAAAAATGATCCATGTCCTTTGCCAAAAATATATATATTTGTTTTCAGTTAAACAGTCTAATTTTTATTATTAATTAAATTAACAAAACAAGCATACTCAATTATTTAAATTAATGAAATTCAATCACATTAAATGTGCAATAAGATAAACCCTCTTCTCAATTTACAGAGTCAAATAGTTAATTTAAAGAATTAATAAATAAGTCCTAATAATTAATGATCTGGAAATGAAGAAGGATGACAGTAGAATTCTTTCTCTGTATTTTTTCCCGAGGAAAAGACAATGTACAAACGTTAATCGCTGGACAAGATAACTCGAGCTATTATCTACAGACAGGTGTCCTCTAGATCTAACAGGGTCAACCTTTCGATTACAGTTTGTCACGAAGCAGAACATTCTAATGTTTATCTTTACAGTAACAGTTTGAATAAAGGACATAGTCCAGCTTATCATCAAGGATATATGTCTTCTTGTCCGGCTGGTCTTCTTCCTTATCTTCTCAGGATGATACTCCAGCATATAAAATGCAACAATTCTTAACAATATTCATAGTTTGAAACACTATGACAAAAGGTTTGGTGAATATAAATCCTTATTAAAACTAGAATGATAACTTAGGTGGTTTGAGCCGCTGGTGTTTTTGCCTTATGTTTTTGGAGCTATGAAACAGAGCAAGGCTAGTGTTCGTCTGAACAGGTGGTTAGTTGGGAGATCTTGTATTCTCATTTCTGATTCATCAATAGAGAATACAAGCTTCTCTGATTTCCTTCTTTCTCAAAATTTCTCAAGCTAAACAGGCTATATCTTGAATTCTCACTAAAACATATCAATTCACCGAATCGGTGTTGATACAACAATGAAATTAAAAAGAAAATTACTGTCTTTGGAGAGGATCAGTCATTTTCTGACACAAGGAAAGCAACAAATCTTGACACTGTCATTGGCAGTTGTTGACCCATGAACAGGCCTGTTTGGAGATCGACTTCTTTTGCCCGATACACTCTCTGTTGCTTCTATACTCTCTATGTTGCACTTGGTTAAACATATCAATATCTGATGGAGGATCATTTCCATCAAACGACCAACTGCTAAGACATCTGCCATAGGTATATTCCTCAGTTAATGCAGGGACGTTCTCATGCCGATCACCAAATTTAGGAACAGCATATACTCTATCAGGACCACTAATTTCATTGCCTCTTGCTCTTGGTGTCAACCTCATTTGAGATCCACCACGTCCAGGAGCACTGATACCATGGATACTTTCATACGAATCACGCGAACGTTGTGCCATCTCTCTCATCTCCACCACCACATCAAACCCCCAATACATGTAATCGAACTCAAATACAAGTTTGGTGATACAAAATCATTCAAAGGAAACCACCCAACTAGCGAAAAACTCACGCTCACCTTCGGAGAATTGACTTCAATTAGAGTTTTGAGAAAGACCGGTGGATGTTATCAAGTATCCACCGTTCACTTGTTAACTTTGACCTTTCCCACCGTCATTAGTATTTTATTTTTTATGTAATATGTTATTGCATATTGAATTGGCCCTTTAATTATTTTATTAATTTGTAACATTCTCGGACATTCAAAAACAACTTCCTGCTGTATCTTGATATATAAATGTATGTATGTCAGTGATGCAATTGAATTATTTTATTAACTTGTTGATGGCTTTTAGGCCCATCATATCCTGTTTTTGTTAGAGCTGGAATCCAAGTTTCTTACGCAGGGCCGGCCAGTGATATCATCCAAGGTCTGCAAATGCTCCACTACAGAGCAAAACGCTTCGTTTTGACTGTCCCTTTAAGGGGAATAAACCCATTCGCATTGCTTCAGACGGGGAACCAGAAGATCCCAGCCGCAGCCACTCGCCGATACGGCCGCGCCGACGGATATGCGGCAACTGCAATCGTCCAATCGCAGCCTGTCTTTGCCACGTCATCCACAAAACACGCATTATCACCTCCACAAGAATCCTAATCATCCACTACCGGCACGAGTCCCGCCACAAGCTCAACACCTTGCTTCTCTGAACCAAATCCCTCTGCCACTTCACAGTCCATCTCTACCGCAAACTTCTCCACTCCCACCTCACGACCAATCCCCTTCCACCACGATCTACCACTTCCCGCCATCCCCCACCGCAATTGCCGTTACCCTCTCAGAGCTCAAACAGATACTAAACACACATAGCAATTTACGTTTAACAGTGTTTGATGCGACGTCGAAGCACGCGAAAGAGATGGTGAAGGTGAGCGAAGGGGTGCTGGAGGGTATGGGAGGTATAAGGCCGTGTTTGGATGTGGACGAGAGTGTAAAAATGGGGGAGCATTTACGACAATGACTTTGGCGTTGAGAAAAGAGCCGTTTAAGGGTTGTGGTAGTACGTTAGAGGCGGTGGCTAGGTTTTTGAGAGTGATTGAATTTGAAGGAGAGGAGATTGAGAGGGATTTGATCGGGATTTTGAGAGATATGGTCAGATAACAGGCTGGATTTTTGAAGCCTGTGAAGCTCACGCCTAAGTTGGTGAAAAAGTGTAAACAAAACGAACTGAACTAGTTGAATGCAAATTTCTTCTTTCCTTTTTTGTTTCTGTAGCTTTTTTGAATGAATGATAATGCATTTCTTATAATCATTACCAATACCGCGCAGAACTTAACAACATTGAAATTGTGAGTATGATTTAGGTGGTCTTTGTGCTTGTGTGCGCAAAACAGACTTGATCCTTTTTAATAGATTCAGCGATTATACGTCAGTAGCTATTTGAGCACATGCAAAACATAGAAGAAAAGAAAAACCAGCATAAGCAGAGATGTTAAATTAGAATAAAATTCAGACAGTGGCAAAATCTGAAATATGACAATGTCCTTTAAATTCTATTTTGTTGGAAAAGGATTGAAGCCGCTTTGTATCATTTTCTCTAAAGGCCAAAACAATGGCCGAGGAAGATTGTCCCAATCATACCAATCCCAGCCATAACACTTCTCTGGTTCAAGATTTTGGGGCACTTGAAGAGGATCAGCTAAGACAGCGCGCAGATAGATGGTGACATAGTGTGATGGTTTGGGATTCTCCCGTAAGACATTGTTTGTCACCGTCAGAAACTCCATATTCTGAATATCCAGCCCTGTTTCCTCTTTCAATTCTCTTGCTGCACATTCCTCAAAACTCTCTCCTAAAAATATTTAAACAAAAAAAAGTAGAAAATTGAAACACTATAGTTTCTTTCATTATTCTCGAACAAGCGTATTCCAAATTGTTTTATTGATCTCCCACATTTCTCTGCAATTAACTCATTCGAACCCCATAGTTTGATTATAACTCGAGAAAACTAAAATAAATAAATAAATAAATAGAACTCGGTGTGAAAGTGAGACTGACCAAATTCGAGGTGGCCGCCAGAAAGAGCATAGGTAAAGTCACCGTTGGAGGATCTGCGCCGCCCCAACAGCACCGACTTCCCACGCAACACGCATACGACGACAGCTACTCTCGGCCCTTTTTCCATGATCTTTTGAGTATGACCTTTTGAACCAGACGCCCAACCCACTACCCAGTCTTAAAGTTTTCCTTCTTTCATCGACAGGAGAGAGGAGTGTCGTTTTATGTTCGCAACCGCGTCGTCCTCTTTCTGGGAAATCAGATGTTATTGGCACAGATAATTATCTTGACGCTGTCCATTCGCAGTGAGCCACGTAATAACAGTAAGACTAAAGTCCAAGTCTGACGCTGGGTGGGGAAGAAGCAAATGCCTTGACTTTGAACGGCAATCGTTCAACTTCATTTATTTTAATGATTATTTTCAGAGAGGTATTTTTTCCTGCTTCTGTTGAGTTTTGATCAAAGATACATATATATACTTTTGTAAAAATTAATAAAAATTTATCTTTTAACAATAAAAAAAAATATTATTTTTGACATTTGGCTAATCAATTAAAATTATAAAATAATTAAAATAAATTTATTTTTAAATATTTAATAAATGAGCTACTTTTACATATTTCTCTTGAATTACTCAAATATAAAAATATTTATATTTAAATATAAAAATATTAAATAAAAAATAAAAATATAACAAAAAGTATTCAATTTGAGATAAAACATATCAAATACAATATACGTAAAATGAAAAAAAAATAAAAATATAATTTAATGAGATTTTGCTCATAAATTGAACTAAAATGTTATTTATTTTTATGAAAAATTTAAAGCGCAAAGAAATTTAAACGCAAAGGGGTATCAAATAAAAAGTACATAAATATAAATATATAATAAAAATAATTCTATTTGAGATAAAATATATCAAATATAAAATATGTAAAATACAAAAATATAAATATAGTATTGAAATTTTTTTTATACCTTGCACTAGAATTTTGCTCATTTTTATAACATACATATAACATAGGTTGCACTATAGAATATACACGTATTTTTATATTTAGTTTTTCAAATTTTTTACATGATATTTTAAGTTTTTTATTCATACTTTTAAGTGTTATTTACCACATATTTAAAATTTTTTTAATATATTTTAAATTTTTTATTGCATATTTTAAATACTATTTATCATTTATTTTATATGTTTTAATATTTTTTCTTTATTTTAATTTTTATAAATACTATTTTAAATTTTTAACACACAAAATTTTTTTGCTATAATAATACATGCAAGTAACATAACCAAGTACTATATAACATACAAAAATTTAAAGTTTAGGGGTCCAATTTTTCGAGCACACTTTGTTGGGGACCAAACTACAATATTTTTAAAAGTGGTAACAAAGACACTAAATGGAGAATTTGGAATGGGTTACCAAACTTATGAAATTATTAAATAATAGCAAACAATTTTAAAGTATTGCATATTGGTACTAACGAGATTGATTTCCACTTAATAATACCATATCATAATATGACACTATAAAATAAAAATAAAGAAGAGAGCAAGGAGGAGACAGAGCCTTTCATGTATTTCTTTTGTTTTTATTTTATGATACCATTTATTATGTAATATCATATCACAAAAAGACAATAATAAAATAAAGAGAGAAAGGAAGAGGTATGATTAACATATTATATTTATTATTATTATTATTATTTATAAATTTGATGCTAGAATAGCATTTGGACTAACAGTTACCTAATATAAATGATAAATAAATATTGATGAGAATAAAAAAAATACACGTCATGTTCTTTAATTGATTAGAGACTGATAGAGTGCATGTCCCAACTTATCTTAGACACCACTTTTGTGTGTAATTATGTAAGTGTGAACTAGTTTCTACTAATAATGATAATTTTTTTTTTCTTTAAAAGAAATTGTTGACATAATATTTTTATTACAATGTGATAAATGAACTTCTTCTTATATAAGTGCACGGGCTTCCCGACAATTTCAAAAGCTACCCTATCCTTTTATTAAATTATTTCATGCAACTTTTATGGATAATCTTTTTTTTTTCTTTCAATTAAAATAAATTTATTTGTAATATAAACCATAGTTACTTGACGACATGCCTCGAGAGGAGTTGGTCCCAAGAGACCAAGAATAAAGGCCAACAGTTTGACATCCCACGCGAGCTCGAAGCCCCAATTGACTGAAAGGTTGACCACAAATTGCAAGTAGATAAACATAAGCAGCCAGCATGCGGGCCGGCGTGCAGGATCTCGTAAGAATGTAGGATTATTTTTTATAAGTGATTTATAGTTTTGTCTCTATTTCTTGCGTTGGATTCATTGTCTACGGAAATAGCAGACACAAATACCTTTCAACAGAGCAAGGTGGCACGTCGTTCTTTTCTGGGTCATGGATTGATTGAGACCCTGTTGCTTGTTATATTGTGATGTAGTAGGCCTTGTCCGCAAGCTATGCCCAATGGGACCGTACTTAGGTGGCCATCCCTTTCCGTAATTAAATAATTGGCCGCCCCAATATTTCATATCGTTCGTTCCTTTTTTTTTTTTTTTTTTTTAATCTTCTTATTTTCTTCTAGTACCATGTTTTTCATTTTTTAAATTACAAATGTGATTTAAAAAGTCTACTCTCCCAAAATGTCATTGGGGCTCATCTCCAAATAATATCTTTCTTAATCATGTTTAATTTGATAAGTATAATTGATACTTCATAATAGTAGATATTTAAGGTTAATTAGAGATGGAGATCCTTAAATTATATTTTGACTTAAAATGATAATATAGTCATTTAATTACATTCAATCTAATAATAAAAATAGTTAACGAATTGACAAGATTAATTACCATTATTTGACTTTAATTTTTAATTCTTATGTTGCATAAAATTAATAGATAAAAATTTGTTTTTTTTAATTAAAGTAATCAATTAAAATTAAAAACAAATTCATGTCTTCTAATAAAACAATGTTACGAGTCTAATATTGCATGTTATGCATACACTACTAGCTTTGAGGTGAAAATTTCAAATCATAAAGTCTTTGCAATTGCATTTTGTTTGCCGTGAAAATGATATGATAATTAATAATTAAATAATAAAAATGCAATAAATTGTTTTTAAATTATAAAAATTAATTATTTAATAGATGAATGTCACATTTATTTAAAATAAAAGATTTAAAAAAATAAAATCAAGGAAAATAAATAAAAAAAGTGAAGTGTGTTAAGTGTATGGTTTATGATTTATTGATGAATCAAAGGAAGAAAATCAAATTCTATTGACCAAGTTAACTAACTAGATTGCCTTCATAATCGGACTACCAAAGCTCAAATTCGATCAGTGTACATGTTAGCCCCATCAAGTCGTAAGAAGGCATCCATCCAAGATCACGCTTCACCTCTCTTTTCAACCAGAATTTCACAAACAGTTCAACCTATTTAAAGAAATTTCCGGTTACATCTTTCTTTCTTTTTTTTTTCCCCAACTTACAGGGAATTAAAAAATAGTTAATAAAATAATAATTAACTTTTGTTTCTTAATGAAAATTGATGATTGGTCGGATATTATTAATAAGCCTTTTTACTAAAACTTTCATAAATTAGAGCAACTCTCATTAAAAATATAATCAATTGTTGTAGAAATACAGCGTGACAAATAGAAACTACACGACGAGTGACTGTCGGCCAAAAGGCTCTGAAATGGAACGCACGCATTCTTGGAAAATAGAGTCTTTGTCTTCAACTTATTAGAGATAGAATGAGAATCTGGATATGACATGCGCAAAGAAAGGATCTCCTGGAATGATCCTTTTACCACTGTTGAAGCACATTACTTTATAGAAGTTCTTATCTTCGTAAACAAAAATATGATTTCAAACAATATTTTTCAGAAACAGTATTTATTTATTTATTTATTTTGTTTCTGTAAAACCCAAGAAAAAACAAAAAAAAAAAAAACCTGAGTATACAGCATCTCAACAGAAAGTTAAAATTTTTATTAATTTTTAAAAATTTTAACACATAATATATATTTTAATAAAATTTATAAATTAATTTAATATATTATATTATAAATTAAAAAAATTTAAAATATAATTTAAATTTTATTTATTATTAATTAAATCACTTGCCAACCACTAATTAAGCCAAGATGGGCAATATTTGGAGTGGAACGTGATCTCCTGGTGTGATAATAACGCTTTCCACCAAATCCTCATTGCCTGCCACGTGTATGCTTTCCATTCGCACCAAAAAATAAAAAATTTGTGGAATGGAAAGAGTTGTGGGACCCATATTAACAGAAATACTATTCATTATAATTTTTACGGAGAGTCCCTCGCCTTCGCCATCACTGCTACTACAACCACTGCTTGTTTTTATTATCTCTGTCCCAAGAAAGAAAACTACAAAGCAAAAACACACACCACTCTCTCTCAGTTTTCGTTCGGTTTCCTGTGTTTATTTTTTTCCCACTTTCTTTACGGCTTTCTGTTGTTCTCATCGGCGTCGTTTTTGGCACAATGACGGACACCACGGACGACATAGCGGAGGAGATATCGTTCCAGAGCTTTGACGATGACTGTAAGCTACTTGGAAATCTCCTAAACGATGTGTTGCAACGAGAAGTTGGAAGTGAGTCCATGGAAAAAGTCGAGCGCACACGAGTCCTCGCTCAGGTTTCTTTACTTGTTAAAGCAAACTGTTGCGATTTCTTTCTTTTTTGGGACGAAGCACGAGAAGATTTTTATATAGGAGTGATCGATGTTATGCTGCACTAAATAGTTCTAGATTTAGATAAATTTTTATTTAATGCTTAGTAGTTTATTTGTATATTTTTAAAATTTTTTTAGTTACTGGTTTCAGATTAGTATTGTTGTTTGTTTTTTGTTTTATGTCTGGTATTGTTTTGTGATTTTGCTTGTATGGATGGATTCTACATATATTTTTTTAATTAAATAAAAAGAGAAAACTGAATCGAAACGGCTAATTTGTTGGTCATTAGATGATTTTATTCGTTTTTTTTGGGGATAATCAATAGTTTTATTTTATTACTGCTTTTATCCGTTGTTTGCATTTAATTTTCATGTGGTTCTGTTTGATCGCAGGGAAATTAAGAAGATGAAATAGGTGTTATGTCTTCATTATTATTATTTTTTTTATCTATCATCAATGGCTTTACATTTTCCAAATTTTCTTGGCAATCAAAGAGAGCCAAAAGAGTACAGTAATTTGTACCGAGGCTACTTTTAAATGTTAATTTTTGTGTTTATGTGTTACAGAGTGCTTGTACTATGCGGTTGGCGGGGATTGAGGACACTGCAGAGCTGCTCGATAAGCAGCTAGCATTGGAAATATCCAAAATGACATTAGAGGAAGCATTTACACTGGCCCGTGCATTCAGTCATTACCTGAATTTGATGGGAGTTGCCGAAACCCATCACAGGTAAATTATCTTTTATTATCCTCCTTTAACATTCAAGGAAGCCGTTATTTGTCAGTTTCAACAATTTTCAACTGCTATATAGTCCCAAGGTTAAAAAAATGAAGATTTGTTTTGTTTCGTTCCCTTATGTAACTAGTAACTGTGGTTTTCTTTTAATGGTTTTATAGTTCTTTTGTTCTAATATTAAATGTGGAAGACTTACCTGCACTTCTGTTTTTGCAAGATAGAGAGGGAAAATACTTAAAATATTAAGTCATGATCTCTTTCCTATCCTTTAGACTCTTTGTTTGGCCAGGCCAACCAATTCTGTTTCAAGATTTTGGGAATCCAATTCATGATTTTTGGAATTCTTTCTACAGCTCTCTTGCAGTTTCACTGCCTTATATTAAAAAATTATGTGAAGACTGAAAGAATCTTCTTGCAATGAGCAAGTGCTTTTGAAATTCATATAACTGCCTTTATTTAACTTTTAAGCTCTTCTTTTAACTTTAAAGTTTGAAACACTCATCTTTTGGAGGTGTGATACTATTTGCAGGCTATTGCTGTTCTTTCAGTTTTAAAGTTTGAAACACTCCATAGTAATCTTTGGATATATGATACTGTTTGCAGGGTTCGTAAGTCACGAAACGTTGCTCCTTTGTCAAAATCATGTGATGACATTTTCAGTAAGCTAGTACAGGGTGGAATATCTCCAGATGAGCTTTATAACACTGTTTGCAAGCAGGTCACCTTTTTCCTTTTTGTGTAAATCCTGTTTTATATATATGTATGTAACTGAGAGTTTCAAATGTTGGCACATGATCTATCTATTAAATTTACTATGTTCTGTTCTTTCAATTCTTGTTGTTGTAGGAGGTTGAAATTGTTCTGACCGCTCATCCCACCCAAATTAATAGACGTACCCTACAATACAAACACATTAGACTTGCAGTAAGTTCTTTTATGACTTTCATATGTGTGCGTGTGTGTATATTTTCATGTAGAAATTTCAAATTTTTAATGTGTTAACAATACATCTCTAATTTTAAACTGGTCCTTCCTTGCAGCATCTTTTAGATTATAATGATCGACCTGATCTTGGTCATGAAGATCGAGAAATGTTAATTGAAGATATGGTATTTTCTATCCATCCAATGAAATCTCAACTGGTTCTTCTAAAAAGCTACAATAGAATACTTTTCTTTCAGATTTTGGGGGATTTGGGTGGTCATGTTGAAATATTCTGCTTTTTCTTTCATCTTTGCGACACATGATTTCATTTTGGCTGGCTTTTGTAGATGAGAGAGATAACTTCAATATGGCAGACTGATGAGCTTAGACGCCAGAAACCTACACCAGTTGATGAAGCTAGGGCTGGTGATCTATTTTACTACTGAATATGTTTCCAAATGCATGCTCATCCTGTGTACTATTGTTATTCTGTACATACTCAAATTATAATTATTGTTTCTTTTTTATCTCAGGCTTGAACATTGTGGAGCAGTCCCTTTGGAAAGCTGTGCCTCATTATCTACGCCGTGTCAGCAATGCTCTAAAAAAGGTTCTTTCCTTGGTTTTTGGTTCCATGATGTTAGTTTCTCTTGGTGCATATACAGTATTCATCATCCTTTACATTCTTGCATTACTGTAATTCTTTCAGCATACAGGGAAGCCTCTTCCTTTAACTTCCGCACCAATAAAGTTTGGGTCTTGGATGGGAGGAGATAGAGATGGAAATCCAAATGTGACTGCAAAGGTGATGCTTTTAAACTGTTTGCTCTTACTTGTGTTAGGTTAAGATCTTCATTGTTGACATCTGACATCAGAAATGACAAAAATCTACTCGTGATGAATTAATCCATGACTTTTCTGTCATCTAAATGATACAAGAATCTGGTGTGCTTTGCATTTTGTAAGGAATAGGTTCATTGTTGTATTTGGCAATTGATAGATCATGGATGCATCGTGCATGGGCTTGTTTGGTTATATCATATCTACACTTTAGTAAAGATGTCCTACTGCCTTTATACTGGGAAAAATTGGAAAAGATTTCTTGTATTCAATTGCACTAGTATAAGCATGAATGTTAGTAACTAACCACGTGCTTTTTTCAATGATCACGTACCATTTCAGAATTTCATTTTTGTTATCTTCTTAATATCTCAGGTGTATTGCTTAAATGGTTTATGAGATATTAATAAACAATTTCAAATGTGCTTCAACTACTTTAAATTTTCCGAATTTCAAACTTTTTTTTTCTAATTTAATGACTAATCCTGGTTTATTTTATTTTCTTTTATCTTATTCTATTTTATATTTTATAATTTGATAAAAAGCTTATGATGGTTAATATGTATGTATGAAAATGTTTTCTTAATAGACAATTTCAAATGTGCTGCTGCTGTATGTATATATGTATAAAAATGTTTTCTTATTGTCTCTTGTGTATCACTTAAACAGTTTGCAAGATATTAATAAAAAATTTCAAATGTGCTTCTACTGCTATAAATTTTCAGAATGCATTGCATGGTTTTGAGTTTTACTGTTTTTGGTTTTCCTTTAGAGACTAATCTCTCTCTCTCTCTCTCAGTTGATAAAAAACTCATGCTAGTTAATGTATGTACATTAAAATGTGCAATGGCCCTCCTTTTATTGACCTTCTGCTGAGTTTTTGACAGCGAGTCGTTGATCTTGTTCCTTGGATTTAATGCTCATTTCCTGTGTCTTCTCCCGGGTTGCTTGTATAGAGGTCATAAGTATCAATTCACAACCTATTACTTTCTGCAAGTGATTTATCATAATCTTTGTTAAAGTTTTTTAACTTTTGACTTTACTGCTTTTCGGCTTCTAATGTTTTTTTATATAAAACATTTCTCTCTTTTTGATGCTTTTTTTTTTTTTTGAAAAAAACAGTTAAGAAAAACCACTTGTTTGCTCCTACTCATGGTTATGTTTCAAAACATTGTTAAATGGAAATAATGTTATAATTGTGGTGTGCTGTTCCTATCAGGCAGGGGACATGATCATGTTGTTAATGTGTATTTTTTCAGGTCACAAGGGATGTCTCGCTTTTATCTAGGTGGATGGCCATTGATCTCTATATTCGGGAAGTTGATAGCCTTAGATTTGAGCTATCCATGAACCAATGCAGTGACAGATTTTCAAGAGTGGCACATGACATTCTTGAAGGAGGTTTGGGCCATTTGGCATGCTAAGTTATTACAGAGCTTTGACAAAATATTAATGGAAGTTATTGTTGTTATTTAGTTCATCTCATCTTTATGCAAATTGTGATTGTGTGCTAATAGTTATCTTTTATGACTGGTCTTTATAGTTGAATGGGCCATATCAATCAGCTTAAGGTTTAAAGTTTAGTGGTCACTCAATAGTATTTAGAGTCTATTTGACTGAAAGGTCTTCTGTTCAAATTTTCTAAATCCCGTCCTGTTAGCTATATTGCAACACAAAGGAAAAAAGGGAAGCTGCATTTGAATCTATGTGACTATCTGTATGATAAAATACTACTGTTAGGATTCTGTGGTTGATAGTAACTTAACTTTTGTGCACTTAAAAAAGTTATCTGAATCAATAGGAAATTAAATTGAAGGAAAATATAGCCTCATAATTGAGGCATATTTACATAGTTAATCAGAAAATTTGCACCCATAAACTTTAAGATCTTGCACCTATTTCATTATGAAAGAAGTTTAGCAATATCAAAAATTAATTTTGTTATCACTTATAAATTCCATCCCTTAATCTGTGAAGCTCCTGGTAAAAACCTTGCACTGATGATCTTGGCCTAATGTCTCTGTAGAAACTTCGTTGGAGGATAGGCATGAGAGTTGGAATCAAACTTTGAGCAGAAGTCAATCGAAGCATCATGGCCAACAGTCTCCATCCCTGCCAACTCAACTTCCAGAAAGAGCTGATCTCCCCTCCTGCACTGGTGAGGAAAGTTGCTTTTGGGATATTTTCTGCACCAAAAGAATGTGATTTAATTTTGATTAATATGGGGTTTTCTTCTTCCCAAATACAGCTTTTTGAGAAATAGTTTCCTTTTAGTCACTACTGTTGATAATTTTTTCCTTCATATTCTAGCTGATGCAAATCATATTTCATTAGTTTTATTATATCTTTTTCTTTTTCCTTTTCTTCTTTTTTTCTTGGTAATTTTCTGTGAGGTACAAAAATTTTGTTCAACTTATTTGCAATTATAGATATTATTGTAAAATGCATTTTCTCTTTTATAGAACCCTTGGTATAATTTGAGTGAGATTCAAGGTGAAAACTTGAATCGTTAGCTTGAGGGATTAATATTCTATTTTCTATTTTTTATTATAAAATCAGTATATGTATTTGTTTTTGTCAAATGTATTTTCTAATCTCTATGATCCTTAGAATAAATTGATTAAAAAGTTCAATGTGAAAGCTTAAATAATTACGTTGAGGGTTCAGCTAACAAAATTAGGCATGGGATGTGTAAATTAATTGAGATTTTGGTGGGACAACCTTTAAAGATGAATGTAACTTTTTCCTCTGATCTAATCGCACTTTTTCTCTCGTGTTTTTGTGTGTGAATATTTGTTATCTATGCTTTTGTTTTTCTTTTGTCTGCAGCATATTTATAATTCCATTTCCCTTTGCAGAATGCAATGATGGAGGATCTCACTATCCCAAATTAGATTTGCCTGGGTCTGATTATATTCCATTGACTGGTCAGGTAAAGCATGTTGTAGGATACCGATGCTCAAAAGAAACTATTTTGATTACTTAACAAGTTTTCATTTGTTCTTCCTTTTTTAATGTATTTAAATTATGTTGGATTTTCAGGACTCTCCTGTTTCAGTACCTTTGTGCAAGGATTCTCCAAACAATGTGAGCAAACCAGTTACCAATGGAAATGGTGCTGGTCCTAAAGATGCTCTTGCAGCTGGGATATCGCGTAATTCTTCTTTCTCCTCAATGCCTCTCCATGTTCAGAGAAAAGTATTTGCGGACTCCAATATAGGAAGGTCCAGCTTCCAGAAGCTTCTGGAGCCAAGGCCTCCTCAACTTCCTGGAATTGCTCCTTACAGAATTGTTCTTGGCAATGTGAAGGAAAAGGTATTGCTCCTCTTCTGATCCTGGAATAGCTTTTTATGTTTGTGTTTTTGCTTTTTCCTGGACACAAACAACTTGACCGAAGAATTTAGGATTTAGTATAATTGAAAAAGTTTTATGTCTTTATATTTACTACTGTTTTGTAAATGGATTGTGATGAAATTAAAATAGTTTGATTAGGTGTAAAGAGGGTTATGATGTTGTTATTGTTAACGAGTCTTGTTTTGCTGTTGCTAAGTGCTGGTTTATTTATTTTTTGTTTGTGAACAGTATTTCGGAGATTTGTGTGTTTGGGGTATAATTTGATTGGTATTGCAATTAAAGTGATTTTAGAGTTTTGAAAAGATGAAATGAAATTTGATTGCAAATATAGTTTTGAAACATAGTGATGGCCAAAGATCAAGAAGTAGAGTAAGGTGAAATACAGATGGTTAGAAGCAAATAAACAGAAGAAATAGAACAAGTTCAATTAAACAGATCAATAATCAAACTTAAACCTTACCGAGATCAGCTCTCACTGTAATTGGAAGAATACAAGTTACATGGGCGTGTGCGCACGTGTCTATATATATATATATATATATATGTTTGTATGTATGTGTGTATATATATGTGCATGTGTGCATGTGTGTGTGTAGATTACTACTTTCCAAGTAAAACTGAAGTCCATAAATCATAAACCATAGGATTAGGAATCTTGACCAACAATGTATACCCTAAATCAACAAAAAACCAAAGCAAAATAACTTATCATAAGCCTAAATGAAACAAACCTCAATGGACTCTAAATAGAATCCATTTTGGTTTAATAGAAAAAGACAAGATTCGAAAAGACTAATGCTTGATAAAACTATTAAATTTAAAGATCGTTGACTATACTGACTACTGAAGACATTGTAATGATTGAATTACAACAATTACTGGGGTTTAGAACTAATTTCTTCACAATATGGGGAATACGTTATGGAATGTAGTACAGTTTAGGAATTAGGCTATATTTCATTGATGTGAATGGGCATTGACATGGAGGCGAATTCTTGAGGGCTTTTGCTTTGGTTCAGTTCTGCATGTGCTTGTTACTTTTCTCAACGTGATACGTTTGAGTTTTTGAGTATAATTAATCAAATTTCTAGACATTTTCATGTACATACATGGAGCAAATTTCATGGGCAGGCAATATTTTTGATCACTGATATGATTAATCAGGCTGTAGCATTAATAGACTATGACAGAATGCTGTTCTAAATTAATTGATTCCTTGTAATATTTTCAATTATGGCCTAAGTAAGAGGTTTTTGATGTAGTACATCATTAATTGTAGTTGTATCGGGATATTTACTCTACAGTTAGGCTTGTTTGTTGCATGGAAACTTTATTCTATGGTTTTGATTGGAGTATTCCAAGGAAAGAAGTGTTGAAAATGTTGGAATAAAGTATGCGTTGTAGGTTAGTATAATAGGATGCTGAGATGGATGAGTGGTAAATCCAGGACAACAAATGTTTGAAGTTCTTCCTAAAATACAAAGTTATTCAACTAGGGGTTCAAGCAAACCAAGCATTTATCTAGCATGTATAATGTAAAATGAATTTGCCATATTACAGTAAATTAATGCTGTTGAAAATTTCTAAACTGAGCAGTAGAAAAAAGTTTATTTTTACAGTTTGTGCAAGTAAATTAAGGAAATTGCATTTTTGCGAAAGGAAACTATTAATTTATGGTTTTTATGCCTATGCTCTTCTTAGATCCACTACTTGTTCTCATTATTAACCCAGGCTGAGGCTTCCGCTCTGGCCTGTGATTGACTTTCTTTGTCTACTACAAGTAATTAATTGAATACATGATGTCCCATGATTTAGCTTATGAAGACGCGAAGACGGCTGGAACTTCTTCTTGAGGATCTTCCTTGTGATTTTGATCATTGGGATTACTATGAAACAATGGATCAACTTCTAGAACCACTGCTTCTATGCTACGATTCACTGGTAATGTCTTTATATCTGCTATTGACAATGCATTTCTGGAGCTCACATCATATTTTGATGTAAAATTGTAGCAATCATGTGGATCTGTGGTTCTGGCTGATGGTCGCCTTGCTGATCTTATTAGGAGAGTTGTTACCTTTGGGATGGTGTTAATGAAGCTTGACTTGCGTCAGGTGCACACTTGTAAGATTACTTTTCACATCTTTCTGGGGGAAACCATTTTAACTGAAATTTTCAATGTATCAGGAATCTGGTAGACATGCTGAAACGCTAGATGCAATTACCAAATATTTGGATATGGGTACATATAGTGAGTGGGATGAAGAAAAAAAACTGGAATTTCTGACGAAGGAGTTGAAAGGAAAGCGGCCTCTAGTTCCCCCTACCATTCAGGTAAGGTGTTTAAAGAGTACCGGAGTTATCAATTGTCGACAACTCTATAAATCAAAACTTATAGAATTTTCATAGGACCACATAGTATCTTATTTGAAGTTAGTTAATTGAAGAATAATTCAAATGTCAGTTTCTAAGTGTTTGATTTGTTATTGTATCTGAAGGGGATTCATATCATTTGAAGTTAATGAGCTTTAATTTTTGAGCCATCAAATATTATGTGATCAAACTTTTTAACGAGCTTTAATTTTAGCGAGAGACCAGTCTAGAGACAAACCTAGCTCTTAATTCCACATAAATGTAGATAATACATGATTTATGCACTTAGAGGAAAAGGGAAGAATGCATGATAAACATTTTATCCCAGAAATTCAATGTAAAACTGGTGTTTTTTGTTTCCTGCCTTGAAGGTCTTAATATGGTTAAGCCATTTAAGGTATCTATGAAAGGAATTGTTGAGTAGATTGAGCATAATTGTTATTAAATTCTAACATTGAGTTGTGTTTGATATTGACATTTCCTTCCAGGATATTTGAACAAGATGGCATCACTAGGGCTCGTCATGTTTTGCATTTTCCTCATTTTTCCTCCTGATTTGGTTTAGTGAATTATGCATCCCTAACCTCCATTGGATCATTTCAGGTTCCTTATGATGTTAAAGAAGTCTTAGATACCTTCCGTGTTGCTGCTGAGCTAGGGAGTGATTCACTTGGGGCTTACGTGATTTCTATGGCTTCAAATGTATACGCAACTACTAATAAGTTTCAGATCATTTCAGTTTGTGAAATCAAAAATACTACTTGTTTCATAATGCATGTACAGAATAAACAGTGTAGTTAACTTGTGCTTGCTAATTGGCAGGCAAGTGATGTCCTTGCTGTAGAGCTTTTGCAGAAAGATGCACGACTTGCTGTTAGTGGGGAGTTGGGGAGATCGTGTCCTGGTGGAACGTAAGTTCACATCTCTTTTATACTGAGTTTTGTTTTGCAAAATTTATGTTCTAAGATTTTTTCTATCATATGTATATAAAACCTTCACACGATACATATATAATGTCGAGATAATATACATATATATTGGAATAGGTTGCGTGTGGTTCCTCTGTTTGAAACTGTGAATGACTTGAGAGGAGCTGGTTCAGTGATAAGGAAATTATTATCAATTGACTGGTATAGGGAACACATTATGAAGAACCATAATGGGCATCAAGAGGTACGTATAATGGGAAGCCAATATCAGGATTGTTTTATATGTAGCTGCCATGGTATTTTGTTGATGTTACAGAGTGATTTTGGACAGGTGATGGTTGGATATTCTGATTCTGGTAAAGATGCTGGGCGCTTCACGGCTGCATGGGAACTTTACAAAGCCCAAGAGGATGTTGTGGCTGCATGCAATGAGTATGGTATTAAAGTCACTCTTTTCCATGGGCGAGGAGGAAGTATAGGTCGTGGTGGTGGTCCTACATACCTTGCCATTCAATCCCAACCACCTGGCTCTGTGATGGTGAGTTATGCTTTTTAATATAAATATCATGCAACTTGGGTTTATTTTTTCTTCAATTTTTTTTTTCAATTAACAATGGGATATGATTTGATTTTGTATTTCATGTTTGATTCAATAGTTAATAAGATATTTTAATGCTTGAAATTAATTTGGTTTGTTCGCATATAAGTGCTGTTTTGTAATTAAAAGATGTTGATATCCACATTGTCCTAACCATTCAATTTTCCTCATGTAGTGATGCATGTACTATGAATTTTTTCTGGCCACTTTAGTTTTTTATTCCCTCTTTTGCTGTCATTAGCTTTCTAAAATAAGTTTGAAGCCGTATTTCGTTTCGTTTACTTGCATCTTGCTGTAAGAAAGTAAAGCAAGCCCTTCTATTTTTTAACCGAGCACATTAAATTGGCAGGGAACACTTCGATCAACTGAGCAAGGGGAGATGGTGCAGGCCAAGTTTGGTTTGCCACAAACAGCTGTTAGACAGCTAGAGATATATACAACTGCTGTGTTACTTGCAACCTTGCGACCTCCTCAACCACCTAGAGAAGAAAAATGGCGTAATCTCATGGAGGATATCTCAAAAATTAGTTGCCAAAATTACCGGAGCACAGTTTATGAAAACCCAGAATTCCTTGCTTACTTCCATGAGGCTACACCCCAGGCTGAACTGGGCTTCCTTAACATAGGAAGCCGCCCCACAAGAAGAAAGAGCTCAACTGGAATTGGCCATCTTCGTGCCATTCCATGGGTGTTTGCATGGACCCAGACAAGGTTTGTTCTTCCAGCTTGGCTTGGAATAGGAGCAGGTTTAAAGAGTGTTTGTGACAAGGGAAATGCCGAGGACTTGAAAGCAATGTACAGAGAATGGCCTTTTTTTCAGTCTACCATAGATCTTATAGAGATGGTTTTAGGGAAGGCGGACATTCCTATAGCCAAGCACTATGATGAAGCTCTTGTTTCCAAGAGCAGGCAAGAGATCGGGGCTGAACTAAGAAGGGGGCTCCTAACAACGGAGAAGTATGTACTTCTTGTTAGCGGGCATGATAGACTGTCTGAGAACAATCGGAGTTTAAGGAGGCTGATTGAAAGCAGGCTCCCATATCTCAATCCTTTGAACGTGTTGCAGGTTGAGATACTGAAGAGGTTGAGATGTGACGATGATAACCTTAAAATCAGGGACGCATTGCTTATCACCATAAATGGCATTGCTGCTGGTATGAGGAACACCGGTTAAGTCGAATCTCTTTTGACATCTACCGTATGTATGACTCTTTTTAAGTTATAGTCTTTTTTTCTCCCTATGTTTCTAATCTTTTTCCTTTTTTTTTTTTTTTTTTTTTTTTTTTTTGGTTTTTGGATTTTATAGCATATTATAAATGTATTTAAGTTGAGACTAGTCTTTGTCCGCATAATTGACGATTAATAGGTTGTTTTGAGCTTCCTTGTCTATTGGTTGTATATGGAAGTAATCTGCGTTCTCATTTAGCAGTAGAGAGATATAATAGACCTTGATGGGAGCATGTGGTCCAGATTCCAGCAAGCGAAGTAATTCACTGCTTAACATTAAAACTATTCTTTCAATGGGATTTTTAACTTGCAATTTCCGACTGTGATTACCATATTGTGTAGCCCATTGTTTGAGCCAGCTATCTATTATATCATTGACCCAGATAATTAATTCAACAGAATGTTGTCACTGCGACCCAAGGAATTTTTTTTTATAAAAAAGGCATTCACGATCCATTAAATGCATGACACAGGATTTCATGTTTTTAGTACAGAGATGTTCTTTAAACAAATTATTATTATTATTTTTATGTTTTTCGTGAGTGATTTTCTTCTAACAATTTAAGTAACCCATTTAAAGAACATGTTGACACTTAACAAAATTAGAAATACACAATCTACCGCCGAGCAAGAGTTTGATAACATATGCTTTTAAAACATTAGAATGGCTTGCAAAACTTTTAGAACATAATTATATTCGTTTTGATCTCAATACAAGATCTTTCATTAAATTGATGTCACGAATGTAAAGACAAAAAATTTTTATATTTGTTTATTTTTTTTTCCTTCCTTCTATCGAACAAACTTATTAAATTATTGATATAATTGGTCAAGTAATATCAAGCATAACTCAAAGAATTTTTTAATGTTTTGAGCTTAAAGTGGATTGCCAAAAAAACCTTTCAGAGATTGAGAGAAGATGGTTGGGTGGCATTATTATTTTTATTCAACATTCTATTGAGAGAAGATGGTTGGGTGGCATTATTATTTTTATTCAACATTCTTTAGAATCTATCTTAATAACTAAAATAAATGTTCTATTTACGGTGGCTGTAAACCTAAACAAAATGATAGAAATCATACTTTAAAAAACAACCAATACAAATCCAAATTAATTAAAATAGGTAACCCAAACATTACTCTAGTAAGAAATTAAAGTAAAAAAATGAACAGATTAAAAAATAATGCAAAAAATAGCCTGTCTAACTCCTTTTCTACTGGTCTTGTGGGTTTCTCCAATATTCCCTTTTATAAAAATTAACATAGATGGCCTGTTGAAGCATAACCTTTGAGCTCTAACTTGTGGACGAGTTTTAAGGGATCATGATGGTCATAATTGAAGCGTTTTTTACGGTGGATTTGGGTTATAACACTTTTTTTTTTCTTTTACAGAAACATGGCTATTGTTCATGCGTTTTTTCAAGCTTGTCGTCTCTCGTTACTCTTATTTTAAGTCTTCATGGAGTGTCTATAATGAGTGGTTTAATTGTTGTATTTATGGTGAAGGTAATCAAGTTGCAGATTCCATGGTTAATTCGAGTTTGATTTATTTCTCCTACTCAAATTCAAGAAGCTCTTTTCAATAATCGTTGAGGTTATCATATTTATAAATTCACTTAGTTTTTTGCTTTGTTTTTAGTTCTTATCTTTTAGCTTAGCTTTTAGGGGTTAGGCACGCATTGCTTTCCCATTCTTTCTTGTATTATTCTTCTCTTTTTGTTAAAAGTTCTCCTCGCTTTCTTAGAGTTTCGGAAAAAAAGATGTGATATAATTTCATTAAAAGCATAGTTTCCTTTTGTAAAAGTCATCAAACTTTGATTTTGCCTAATATGAGCGACCACTATATGGTATGTACATATCATACTTGTCCAAAATAAAATCATTGACGCTATATCCAATGCCGCAATAGATTTTCAATTGGCGGAGTTAGCTAGTATATTCACATAATAGACGACATAACATCTCATTCTTAGATTAACTTTAAATCTTAACAACGGATTCTAACCATTTAAAAATGGTGATATTTGTAGTCCTGCAACACTTTTGTATCCTCAAGATTTCATAGAAAGAGAGATAAATACTTTTAGGACATAGCTGGAACATGATAAGATTAATATCCTCTATCACTTAAATTTCAGAATATAATTTTTTTCTTTTTAAATTATGTTGAAATTTATTAAAAAAATAAAACTAAGTGAATTACTTCTTGATTGCTAACTACAGTTGGTCTTGTGCTGACTTTTTCTGTTTTCAACACATTAAGAAATGTAGTCTATGGAGTAAGGTCCTAGAGAAAAACAAAATGACTGTAAAATATAAACATGCAATGCAAATAAGTCTTTAATATTGTGCATGTATTAAACAATGTACACATCCATAGCTTCCACCACCTACATATTGTGCATGAAATTTGCATTGTAACCTTCTTTCATATAACAAATAATATAAAAATTGTTTATTGAGAAGTGTTTGTATGAGTATATATATTTGAATCTTTATGTATATATCATTTTACATAGTAACACTCTTTTAAAATCTTCCTTAAAAGAGTTTTTTTTTTCTTCACAAGTTTTATGGTTTTTTCTCTCTTATTTTATTCTTGCTAAATTTTATCCTTTTATATAAAAGAAAACACAAACAAAATGGGGCTTTAGCATTTATTATTATTATTTTTATAATAATATGCATGGTTCCGTGAAAATAATAGGAATAAAAAAGGAATAAAGAATTATGCAATCAAATTCGTGAATAATCTCTACTTTTATTGTAGCAGCTAGAGGATATTGTTGTAATCTCTCCCATGAGTGGAAGCCGATGTGAAAATCTACATCCTCATATTTGACGATCATGATTCATGATCTTCTTTTACCTTTTTTCAACAATACCCTTTTGGACAGGATGCCAAATGTTGCTTAAAGAAGATACCGTGCCAGTAGTTTTGGAAGTGAGGCTCAATCACAATCAATGAACAATGCATATCTGTCTATGTTTGGCAAACTTTGCCATAATTGAAGCTGCTCAAGCTTCCAGCACCCTTGATCTTCTTAGTGCTGTCCAGCTTTCAACTTATATATTTTGAAACTTGAACCAAGCTCTCTCTCAGTGCCACTTTCTTGGTGACGCACTCGCAGCAGCTTGTACCAGATTGTCTGCAATCCCAATTCTACGTGTTTTTGAGTGGAAGTCACTTGATTTGCTTTGTTGGATTCTGACTTCCATTACCCATATCTGCAATTTCATCATTTTGATGTTTTTAGGTGTAAATGCAAGTTTGAACGTAAGCATATATATATATATATGTCTGTGGAGATGCAGTGCCTAACTTTTACAAATTTCTTTTCAAAGTAATATATTTTCTAACAATGTCTTGTCCATTATTTAGGAATATATATGATATTATGATCACAAAATTAAGCTCATAGACTATTTGCTCTTTTAATTAGCCATGTTGTATAGTACCTGCATTAATTTGAATATACAATTTTGGGTCCCTCTGATCGCATAACTATAATTAAAGTCTCAATAGTTCCAAAGGACATCATTCATCTCTACCTTTTGACTATGTCGATATTGCAACTCTTGCTGGACAGCCTTGCTTGGATTTTTGGAGCCTTTTTTCACTTTTCAGGAGCCTATCGTTCCCCACCCTGATGCTAATGGAAAGAACGATTTAAAACAACAAAAAAGAAAGAAGAAATGTGAAGGTGAACGATATTATAGAGAGGGTGGTGCATGCTTCAAAAAAAGAGTGCAGTTTTGCTCTACCTAGCTTGCAGTATAAGACTCAAAAAGTACAGTAAGTATTTGGTTTCCAGTGACCGAAAAAAGTCTTCTTAAAACATCAATTTCACTCTAATTAGCCGATCGTGTTTAAGGAAATGATCACTTTATCCTTCGTTTTTTCAAAATTGAGATGACCTGAGATTCTTGAGATTCTTAGTATTAGAATGATTACCTGAGATTCTTAGTATTATTCATTATTCATTTATTGAATTCAAACTTAAATCAATAGCCAAGTTTCAATATCAACTAATTACTTCATGTTTCAAAGTTCGTTTAAAGTTAAATCATTAATTATTAAACATGCCATATAAATGTGTTAATAGTTAGTAGTGATAAAAAGCAATTAAATAAAAATTTATATTTATTAAATCTACTAAATAACAATGTGATTGTCATAAGTAATATTTTAAATAATTATTTTAATTTATAAAATAATGTTGAAACTGCACACCACTATACAGTATTAAATAATCTATGACATTATTAATTTACAAAATATACGTGCTAAAACTATTTTAATATTCATTCTCGATCTATAATATATAGAGAGATAGTTTATATTAATTTTTTAATTAATAAATTAATATATTTTTAATATTTAAAATTAAATTAAATTTATATAATTAATATATCATAATTAATATAATTGTTTGTATTTTTAATTTGCATGATTATCCCAAGAAGTGAGCACCAAGTGTTTTAAGAAAATGTAAAAAAAGAAAAGAAAAGAATAATATAAAATAGAAGATGCGTACATAGGTGGCAAAGAAGGACAATGGGTCCAAATGGGTACGTGATTAATGGTTAACCTTGGTAAAAATCAAGGCCAAAATACAATATTAGAGGGGATAAATAATTAATGATTACGTGGGTTACAAATTTGTATGACAATTACATCCAACTTCGCATGGTCAACTTAATGAAAGTCAAAAACAAAAGTTGGCCCCCTGTTGATTCCAAGATCGTCTACTCCCCACGTAAGCAAATTATCATCCTTACCGTATGCGTCATCCTATCAATCCATCAATTAATTAATTCTTACATGACTACAAATGGATGCGTAAGATGTCAATAACTGAGAATAAATTGCCGTATTTAATTGAAAGTGGTAAATAAATTATTATGCAAGAAGTATGAATTTAATCATGTCTGAAAAGTCTACCATATAACAAATATAATGTAGGTGGATTAAGGCCAATTCTTCAATGCCACCGTTTCTTTCCCATATATATAGTCAAAAAGCAAATTCTAAAACTTATAATAATTAGAAATCAGATATACTAGTGGCACGTAATAGTTGTTTGTCTCTTGTCAAAACAATTCAAAAGATCAAAAGTAGAGAGTGGAGTGGAATTGGACGGATCAAAATGTGTATCGTGCCGTAATATGGTTGAGGAGATGACGCCGGCCAAATTATTTCATTTAAAATGTCAAAATCAAAGCATTTAAAGCTGATACTAGAGGGTGTGTGTGTGTCTGAGAAAGCACACGTGGTTATCTTACCATTTGCTGCCGGAAGTTCACAACTTCAGAAAAATGTAATATGCACGTGACAGTGAAACAAATTATACATGTGAGATCTTGTTACATGTTATTTTATGCGATGACTAGAATCCCAAATTACTAAGATGACGAAGATGTGAAGATTATTTATGTTACCATTTATCTATGATTTTTTTCTTCTTTATATCTGGGTACCCACTTATTATAGCCAAAGTTTGAAGTGGGATGTGATAAGATTTTATTGGATACATAAATGACAGCATTTCTGTGACAAAAGCGAAGGATATAAAACCACTGGACACCACTACACACAAGACTTTAGAAAGCATTCAAGTGTTGGCCGACCGGAACATTTCATTATATTTGAAGATTGACTTGTCCATTCAGCATAGTGCTTAAATTCTCTGTGGTTCTTAAATTGAATCGATCAATATGCGACAAGATTCATAAACCACAATGATATCAATATTTCCACGTCTCTCCTTATTGTTAGTTGTTTCTACCAAATTGATTAAGTGTTTGGTGCCATTCCAAGGACGCAAATTAAACACATAGTGATAATGATTTGTTCTGTGACAAACATCCCATAAAATTAACAGGTCGCATGCTTCTTGTTGGATATGTGCATTTGCTAGTATTCCAAAGCTCGAGTCTCCGCAGTTTACAGATTGGACAAAGAGAATGATAGAATCCTACAAGTTATTTTTGGTTCGATGATCGCAATAATTTTACGTTGTTGTGGTCGCTAGTGCAGACACAGCTTGGTATGATGCACTATGATAGATGGTGAATTCATCTCTCAACTTGTTATATGTGGATGCTTCACTTTAGTGAAACACCAGCTAACAAATTTTGGCATATTCTTAAAAATGGCGATCTATTTGGTAATTTCATGAGATAATAGATAGGCAAGGAGCATTAGATGCCTATGGAAAATGGAAAGTCAAGCAATTTCCATCTTTTAATGTGTCGATAAAGTAAAATTTGGGTAGTACTACCCAATCCTTCTTTGGTCCTCTCCACTTCTGCCTGTCCCTCATTACAGTATATTGTGCCTCTCACATCAATCGGTTGATGCATAGCGTACCATAGCATCCCATAGCATAGCAAATCAATTCTATGATATAAATGGACACATTCTCAATTTTTTTGTTTTTAGAAAAAGGCCTTTGCTATTTATCTAAAAACTTTAATAGCATTATTGATATGATTAGAGTTATGACATCAGCAGCATGTTTAAAGCAAGACCAAAGGTTATTATATAATAAAGAAGAAAAATTAAAAAAGAAAAAAAAATTCTAGAAAAAGACTTTTATTTCTTTATTAATTGATGACCATTAGTTATAATACTTACTATACATTGATTACTGTTTAAATAAAATAATACTAATAACTTTGCATTATTTTCATAGAAATTTGAATTTGATCTAATTTTTTTAATTTAAATTTGATTTGTTGACTTTATTAACACCTGGTTGCAAACTGTACCAAAACTGAAGACATAATTTAATCTGAAAATAACTGAGAGCTACTTTGGACATTAGTTTAGTCGGTAACTTGTTGACTAGAAGAAATTGTTCGAGTGACAAGCTGACAAAGGACAACTCGATCTCGCACGTAGAATGTGCGAATCATATGATCGGCAATGATTTTTACTTTCATATTTGCATGGATATGTTACTTTTTATTACAGTGTAAATTCTTGCTCTTGCGAATCTTGTGCATATGAATTTTTTAGAGCTTCCCATATTGAATATGTTGGTATATAAATAAACAACAAGTTCAAGAGCTTCTTTTGAGAAAGTCCGTATGATCCATCCACGAAGAAAATGATCAGATTTGCATTCGAGTTTTAAAATTGTGTCATTGTTGATACAAAATTTTTTTTTCTATAAACGTGTTTGGAATTGAAATGAGATATTTGTTGAGAGCTAAGTCTTTTTGTATGTATATGTGTTTGAAGTTGGAGCATGGTGGGAGCAGCCGAGTTTTTTGTGATAAAATGTTCAACTAGTCTTTGACTTTTTGTTAAGGTCAATGCTTGTTCATGCCGCTAATGAGAGTTGGTTGGAGTAAATCAGAGAGAAAATTTATGACATTTAAAGAGACGGACATGGCAAAAAATGAAAATAATTGAGTGTTTACAACTAGGTTGTTCTGATACTAAAAAGAAAAAATTGAAAAAAAAAACTCTAAAATAAAAAATATTTTGTATTTTTTTGTTAATTAATGATTATTAGCTATAATACTTATTACATATTAATTATTATTTAAATAAAATAATACTAACAATTTTATATTATTTTCATAAAACTTGAATTTAATCTAATTTTTTGATTTGAATTTGATTTATTGACGCAAATTTTTTTATTATTCGAACTCTGTTTAATTTTTAAATTATTGTAAAGATCTACAACTTTATTACTCTAAAATTTTTATATATTTTTTATCATTAATTTAATCCACGAGTAACGGGATATTGCTAACAAATAATGATACAATTGATGAATGATAACGGAGGTAGGTGAACATCATGAAAAACTATACTGGCATAATTAACTTATTAATTATAGAGGTTATTTCTTCGAATTATGCTTTAAGGCTTGAATCTTTTTTTCGCCGTAAGAATGTTTCATACATGTAATCTTACATGCAGGAACCGTAATTAATACCAAAAAAAAAAAAGTGTTCTTAAGAAATTTCCATCTCTGAGGCTGTGCAATATTCTTACATTCATATTCTAATAATATATAGCTGGGTTTTCTTATCGGAATTGTCACTATCAAAACAGACAAGGAAACTACAGTTGCCAAAGATAATATGGAAAGCAAGATATATGTGTGATTCTGAATGGTCACTCAAATTTTAAAGAAAGCGAGCAAAAAACAAATTAAAAGCTGTCGAAAGTGAGAAAATAATTGTGTTTGTACTGCGAAGAAGCACTATATCCAAGTTCATCCGTGGACTTTCTCCGTATTTCTCAGGCGTCTGCCGCATGTTTCCTTCACTGTCCCATACAACTGCATCGTGCACGATTGTTAAAGCCAGGTTTTCCCAAATTTTTATTGTTGATCTATATATATTTTTGGGGATAGTTCCACCTCAATCGGAAAAGTTCTTCGTAATTACTGTTGACTACATAATCTCTTCTTGGGATAACCTTAAAATGTTGCTCATCGGCAACTGTATCATATATATATAACCTTAAAATGTTGCTCATCGGCAACTGTATCATATATATATATATATATATATATATAGGATTTGCCTTGTTGTAGATGAGATGGCAGATGCTTAGAGGATGGTCATCTGTTTGTTGTATTCCTATGATAATATTAGTCCAATTCGACACACATTGCGCTTCAATTTTCAATCTCAATTAGCTGTTTAAAAGTCAAAAGCAAAGCAAATAAAATGTTCCCAATTCGCTGTTTGTCATGGTGTTCAATAACAGTATTAGTTGAACTAATTAAAATCATTTGAAAAGAACATTATGTTGAAGGCAATTTTGAATTGCATTGGTGACAAACACATGTAGATGCAGTCACAGTTCTAATAATAATTTCCCTTGCGGCAATGAACCGGGACAATCTGGCAGAAGATTAAGACCATCAGGATCTCCAGTTCTTCATTCATATCTGGTTTTGATTAGGTCTTTTACAATGCAATGAACTCTAGCATACACTTAATTAATAATACATAAACTAATTATTAATCCACCACCCTCAGGTAGACAAACAGCCACGCTTGTCCCACTAAATTGTGCGGTTTATTCTTTATGAAAAATTGACACCTAGTTTCTCCTCTTTATGAAAGAAATATTATTCTTGCACAAGCAAATATAATAATAATAATATTATTATTATTAAGTGTCAATTCTTTAATTCCTTTTTGTGGTTTTGATTGTGGGGTGTTGTGCGAGCCCATTCTCAAGTCATTTGGAGGATTTGAGACGGTGATTGTTGTAATATTTTGCTGGCTTAATGAACCATATTAGTGTCATAATTTTAAAATTTAAAGCATAAAAACCTTTCTCACTTTGACGGAAGTATATATAGAATGATAATAATGAGCAGTAATGCTATATATATATATATATATATATAGATCTCCTGTTTAAAAGACAAATTAGCTGGATTCGAAATTGAATGAAATATTGAGCCAATCCCGTCAAACTATTTTGCGTTCAGGGGAAAAAGGGTGAAGAAGCAAGCACCATCACCAATGTCAGACACCACGTGTACAAGTTGCATCATCCCTCTTTGATGGCGTAGTAGAAAGGAAGAGAGAGAAGGGTCTCAAATATGCACAACCTTCAACCAAAGTAAGCGTACATGAACGCTTTTCAACAAACGGCGATGCAAATTTGGTTATGGGGAATCAAATTTATTGTAATATATGAAAAAGAATTTTGGATGAAAGAGTTATATCCGGGTAGCAGCAGAAATAACAAGAATATTTAATTAATAAAAAATTTTATTTATTAATTATAAATAAAAAAATTAAAAATAAAATTTATAAATTTTACTCACAATATTAATTGCAAGTAAAAATTATTTTTAATTTTTTTATTTAAAATTAATAAATAAATTTTTTTTATTTATTAATTAAATAATTTTATTACGTTACTTATATTAATTTTGTAGAATTATTTTACCTAAATTTTTTTTAATAGCATAAAAAATAAATAAAAAATAAAACATATAAATATTTTAATATCTTAGAATTCAATTCAAAAATTTTAATACGAATAAATTATTTTTATTAATTAAATAATTATATTACATTAATTATATTAATATTATAAAATTATTTTATTTAAAATTTTTTTTTATGGTCTAAGAAGAAAACAAAAGAATAAAATATGCAGATATTTCAACACCGGAGAAACCAGAAAGTTTGAAACTGTGCATGCATGAGATTTTGTTTATTATTAGGTCACCACACGGGATTTTTTTCCTTTCACATTTTGACATTTAGATAGTGTTGGCCCCATATGTCTACTATTCATGAGAATATCAAGTAAGGCATATTGGACCAAAATTCATGCCCCCCGATGCCAAAATTTGGCTAGAGGCATCTCGTGTTCAGGAATTGCATAGATAACTATAGATTATGGCTACTTTAATATATATGTCAAATAGTCAAGTACCAAATTATATGAGAATAATATTAGGTAAGTTGAGGGAATATGACACTGAAGACGATACCCTGGAATAAATTTTTTCTTATGCTCTTTCCAAGAAGTAAGATGATATCAACAAACTCTGAAAGCAATTTTAGAAAAAGAGATCAATTTTTTTTTTGTTGGATTTATTTTGTGGGAGATCCTTTTGGACCCATGAACCTGCTAGTTATGGAAGGAGGATTTGATTTATCTCCTGTTGGAAATTATTTAAAATGTTGTTATCACCAAATTAACATCTAATTTATCAGTGAACTTGATGAGAGAAAATTAAAGTTGAAAAATATTATAATGGTGCAAAAATTTTCAGAATATTTGTAATCTTTATATAAATTAATTACAAATTGAATAAAAAAGGGATAATTATGCTGATTCCATTCTATTAAATCAAAAGCATACTTATGTGTTGTATATATTGGTGGAACCCATTCATAAATTATATTTGCTAAACTTAACACCGTTCAAATTTGAAACCCTGTATGAAAATTTTGAAATATTGAAAAATATATACATTTATCTTAAGAATAACATTGAGAATATAAACTCTCTATACAAACATTTTTATACTTATAAAATTTTAATATTGCAACATGTCTTATTTTAATTTGACGGGCATGGTTACATCTTAGTTTGGATTAAATTAAGTAAATAAATAGATGTAACTTTTTCATTAATGAATAAATGTAATTATAAAAGCTATTGAAATAGTATCTATATTTTTGCATAATTTGAGGGTTACTTAATAATAGTATCTAATTTCATAAATCCCTTTTTTAGCTTTTATAATTTACCGATCGTATTAAGCATACATGAAATTTGAAAGCATTCCATCTAGTCTGATTGAATTTGACATGTTATTTTTTTATTTGGTGTGATAAATTTTTCTACGTTAATAAAAAGAGTTTACTTGAAATTTTTTAGAATAATAATAATAATATATTATTATTATTATTATTATTATTATTATAATCATAAATGCTATATATTTTTATTATAATTTACATATAATTATTTTTGTAATTATAACCGATTCTAATTGCTATTTCGTTGCCTTGTTATGTATGTATGTATGGATGTATGTAAGTATGTATAAAATCATGAATATAATTAGTATTCCTTACTGTTGCAAGATCCTTTATCCAATTCCACTGGTCTGACACGTATTTTAAACAGAGAAGGAGACCGAGAGAAAAAAGCATAGACGTTTCAAATTCAATGATGCGGACACCTTCACCTTCGTTAAATAAATAAGCCCCTTCCTTTCTTTTATTTACAGAGAAATCTAAATAAAACGGCACAATCTGAGCCACTATCTCCTTCTTTGAATGGGAATTTGACACCTATAAAGGGCAAGAAGAACCTACTTTATTTTCCTTATGTAAACTCTGCAAAAAAGAAAGAGATACCTCCTTTCATTAATCTCCTTTTCTTTATTTCTGCTCCACGAAGGAAAAGAGAAGTTGATAATAATTATAAAAGAAAATTTAATTTATATTGAAGGGTTTGGTCGGTTGGTTGGAGTTGATAATAATTATAAAAGAGAAGACCATGTTTTCTTTGCTGGTCAATTCCTCTTCTCCCCTTTAGATTTGCATATTGGAGGCCCTAAACCAAATACAGGTTGTCTAATGCTATGAACCAATAAAGACCTCAATGCATATATGTCGATTATAGTCTAAAGGATACATCTTTATTAGATTTGCCATCTCAGTCTACACTTCTTTTAACTTTTGAAAATAAGAATAATAATTAGAAAAAAAAGATATACATATTATTATATCTCTAACAATAGTCATAGTCTTCTCTTACTCTCTTTGTTTTATTAAATTATGAATCTTAAATTATAAAATGAATATTAATACTTTTTTTTTTATTTTAATGTTCCCACACGAATTTTTTTTTTTATTTATAAAGAATAAGTATTAACACTAACATTATGTAGCTTCGCAGATAAAATATTGAATTGGTAAAATAGAAAGTATAGTTGGTGAAGTAAGTAATTTTTGGAACAACAGAGTGAATCATTCTGGGCAGATGACAAAAGATCATTGTGTTTATGATCTTCACAAGTGAATATACCCAATTGTCCAGTAAACCCGAACCCTTACTTGCACAAAATATATAGACGTACCGAAAAAAAATTAATAACATTATGCTGTTTTAGTTTCTTTGTCTGAACAATACTCACCCACGTATACAATATATCAAATACGAATAATTGAATTATTTTATTAAATTTAAAGAGAGAAAGCATTAATACTAGTACATCATATAATATATAAATATAAATGTAAAAAAAAAAGAAAAAAGAATTAAGGAAACAATGCCACGTAGGGAGCTAGGTGAGTGTCTGTGCATCCCCCCTGGACCTATTTTATACTCTCTCTGTCTAGGGTTATTACCCTACGAGGGAGATTGATGACATCAGCTCAAGGCTATATTAACTATCAACTCCCTCTACTTCTCGTGCCTTCGACACTTTTTATAATACTAACTCACAGGACTTGTTCTTGTTTCCGACCTCTCCATTAACTCTTTGCTGCTGCTTCTTATTCTTCTTCTTCAAACTTCTTTCTGTCTGATCACTCAGATCCCATTCAAATGATGCCCCCTGATCAGCCAGAGACTGGCAACGTCAATGGTCCATCCCCCTCAGCTAACACCATTCTCACTACACGAGCCGAAAACGTTTTGGTTCATTCCGAACCTTCCTTACCTGCTAAAAATGTCACTCCTTGCCCTGAAGATCGAATCATAGACCAGATACAAGAACCAGCCCCTGTTAGATTCTCCATTTTACAGGAATCATTACACCATGTAACCCTCAAGGTACCCAAAAACATTCACAATTATCAGCTTAATATTACTTATACTTTCTTTTTTCATCCTCTGCATGCCAAGCTAGCTTCAGAAATTTTGCATGTAGTCTCAATTAATGTAGCTATGAATACACACACGCGCACACACATATATATTTTTTGTATGTATATTTCTTTAATTTTCTTTTTATGGAAATTGATGCTGCAGTTTGAAGATGTAGCATATAGTATTAACTTGCATACAGCAAAGCGAAGTTGTTTTTCTTCATATGGGCCCAAGTCAGCACGAATTGTACTCAATGGCGTTAGCGGTATTGCTCGCCCAGGTGAGTTATTAGCAATGCTTGGCCCGTCAGGTAGCGGCAAGACTACCCTCCTGACCGCTCTCGCCGGTCGGCTACCAGGGAAAGTCTCCGGCACCATATCATACAATGGCCTGCCGTTTTCTAGCTCTATGAAGCGCAAAACAGGTTTTGTTGCACAAGATGATTTGATGTATCCTCATCTCACCGTGTTAGAAACGCTGACATATGCCGCTTTATTAAGGCTGCCAAAGAAACTCTCCAAAAAAGAGAAAATTGAACAAGCGGAGCTTGTTATCATGAAGCTTGGTTTAACTAGATGCAGAAATAATGTGGTAGGTGGACCTCTTCTTCGGGGAATATCTGGCGGTGAACGTAAAAGGGTTAGTATTGGACAAGAGATGCTAGTTAACCCCAGCTTATTGTTGCTAGATGAGCCTACTTCTGGCCTTGACTCGACGATGGCTCAGCGTATAGTGGCCGCATTAAGGGGACTAGCAAGAGGTGGGAGAACCGTGATTACGACGATTCATCAGCCTTCAAGTCGGCTGTATCGGATGTTTGATAAGGTGTTGGTGTTATCTGAAGGTTCTGCGGTTTACAGCGGGCCTGCTGGTCAAGTCATGGAGTACTTGAGCTCCATAGGTTACGTGCCGGGTTTCAATTTCTTGAATCCTGCTGATTTTCTGCTTGATCTAGCCAACGGTAAGTAATTTCTTCCGATAAGCTGATCAATTTCATCATACTGTTGTTCTTATTGAGATAATTAAGATTTTATTAGCCTTTTGCTTTTGTCGTACTACACATTTCGTATTCAGTTCATATACTACATGAGATATGACAAGGACTAAATGCATGGAGTAATCGGGATTAGATATATCATTGTTAGTTAAGCTGTCTGCTGCTTTTGTTAATAATATAGATGGTTGATATAAAAATTTTTAGGACTTGAACTCCGTCAACTTCTCAACCAACTCACAACTAACTAATAAACTCGAAAAGCTTTTTCAGTTTGTCTTACAGCTAGAGAAATTGACGTCTTCGCTCTGCCGGAGAAGTGCTGAAAATAAGAACCAATAAACCTTAATGATTTTCAGCACTTTCAACCCTATACGATTTAAATTTCAATGTCGATTGTGAGTCCCAACATATGAAAGTAGACCAATTTTCTCAGCTAATTAGTTGCCATGTGCGATTAAATTAATTAATTAATTAATTCATTCAGATAATGTGAATGTGCTGACTGGGCCAGTTGTCAAGTTAAAGAGAGTCAATTAAGCCGAGTAAGGATTTCATGTATTCTGCTTTTATCATTCTTCTTTTTAATGGTGATAATCTGCTGATACTAAAACCTTTTTTATTTTTTTTTCTCTCAACTTTTAGTCCTTTCGTTCCTCCCGAGAAATTTTGTTTCCGCAGAAACACCAGAACATGTACTTGTGAATAAATAGTCATCAATTTTGTTGGATTTAGAATATATTTAGAATTAAATGTTGCATTTGCTAATTTATAAGTACGGAGAATAAAATTGCTAGTTGTAAAAAACACACTAGATGTAAATTAGAATCAATATTTAATAAACATTTTATTTATTGGGTTCGTATAATTATTTTGAAACACTAAAACTATAACTATGCCTTCAATGGTTTGTAAGATTTTCTTTTAACCCATTTTAAAACTATTTTGGTGATTCAGGTATGGGTCCTGATGTAAAACAGGATGATCAGCTGGAGTTTCAGGGCAGATTAGCGCACCATGAAGATCAGAATTCAACAAAGCAGTCCCTAATATCATCCTATAAGAAGAAGCTATACCCTGCATTGAAGTCTGAGATTCACCAAAACTTTCAAGACCCCCTTCGTCTAGGAACATTAGCTCCAAGAAGTAAGCGAAAATCTCCTTCCCGTAATTGCTTCTGTTTGATTTTGCCATGCGTTGTGGCTGTTAACTTCTTGCACAATGAGAGCGGTACAATATTCTGTTTGACTTTATATAGTCAAAGATGATGGTTATTTTGTTTATTATTCAGCTTCTGATAACCAATGGACCATAAGCTGGTGGGAACAATTCAAAGTGCTTCTGAGAAGGGGTTTACAGGAAAGAAAACATGAATCATATTCATGCCTAAGAATTTTTCAGGTCTTGTCTGTTTCAATTCTTTCAGGCCTCTTGTGGTGGGACTCTAATACTCAACACATACAGGATCAGGTATACCTCTGGCCATGAAAATTCCTTAATGAACAACATGTTATATGTCACGTTATAAAAGCTAGAAGCACTGCAATTTCCTAAATTGCTCTGTTTTCAACAGGTGGGACTCCTCTTTTTCTTCTCCATCTTCTGGGGTTTCTTCCCTTTAAACAGCGCCATATTTGTGTTTCCCCAAGAACGTCCAATGCTTATTAAAGAACGTTCTTCTGGCATGTACCGTCTCTCTTCCTATTACTTTGCTCGGATGGCCGGTGACTTGCCGATGGAGCTTGTTCTCCCAACTATATTCGTCACTATTACATATTGGATGGGCAGTCTCAAGCCTTCACTCATCACATTCTTACTAACTCTCGCAGTCATCCTTTTCAACGTCCTCGTCGCTCAAGGCCTAGGACTAGCACTCGGCGCCATTTTAATGGATGTAAAACAGGCCACGACCTTAGCGTCTGTAACAATGCTAGTGTTTTTACTCGCTGGTGGGTACTACATTCAGCATATTCCACCATTCATATCTTGGTTGAAATACATTTCTTTCAGCCATTATTGTTATAAGCTTCTGGTGGGAGTTCAGTACTCAGCAAATGAAGTTTACGAGTGTGGATCAGGATTGCATTGCAGCGTAGTGGAATTTCCAGCGATTAAGTGTCTTGGTCTTGGCAATAAATGGCGGGACGTTGGTGCTTTGACAATAATGTTGGTGGGATATAGGCTTTTGGCTTATGTGGTTCTGAGAATGAGGTAGCCTCACTGTCCACACAATTTTTGTATGATAAATAAAAAGTTCAGTGACTCAATTAGTGGTATATTTTATTCAAGGGAAAGAAATTGTTGAAGATCTTTGGTGTCCAATCTGATCAATCTGATGGGTAGTAAGATTTCAGTATTTGCAGAGCAGCTCAAGTTGATGTAAATTAGAAAATATGTTGTTCAATTTCATGAAATTACTTTGTACCACATAGTGGGTTGATGATTATGAAACTACTCTGCTCTTATTTGGTGCAGTTCCAGTCCAAATTTTCGATGAAATGTTAAATGCGCTGCGAGACAGCAGAACTCTGGAAAGTAAATTGATAGCAGAGAACGACAAATGATCGTCATTATTATTACAGGCGAAGTGATAAATGAGTATGACCTTTTAAGACTGTAAATATTCAACTCACTCCCTATAAAATGTTTTCCGAATAAATTAATTTCGAAAATATTACATATCCCATTTGCCAATATAAAAATATTGAGCAAAGAACCATTTTATTCAACCTGAAGTATCTTTTTATATATATATATATATATATATTCAATTTTTGTGCCTTGTAATAAATTGAACCAAATGAGTTTCAACATTAACAATGACGGTTAACAATTTAACAGTGAATTACTGAGAATTATGAACTAATTTGCACCCATGGACTGAAGATCTAGAATGACTAAGAAACTGATCAAAGGAATACATCTAGAAAAACTGCTGTAAAAGCTGCAGACGGTGTTACATCCATAAGGGTATCAAATTGTTCTTGATATGAAATGTTGTACTTTTCAATTTAGATTTATGCCTGAAAATATCTTAACCATTTTAAAGAATAAGCATCAAATAAAGCCTGTAAAATATGTCTGAGCTAGCAAAGCATCTTGGGATACAGCATATATCTCCCCAGGATGACTCCATTCCAGTCTATTTATTCTATTCTTTCCTATACCTCCATCCATCTATCAATTTACCAAAATTCGTGCTGTGACTGCTGATTCTAATTGCAAATTACCTAATTCTCTGCAACTCCACTATAAATATAGACGTGTTTTGATGGAGTTTTCACCCCAGGAAGGCAAGCTAGACGCATTTTCTGATTTCTTTTTGTAGAGGAGACACACAAAATTATGGCATCACTCAAGGCTGAGAAACCTGATGGCCAGGCCAAGAAAGAGCCCGTGGTCAAGGGTAGCAGCAGTGCCCCAAAAGGTTCCAGGCAGGCCCCTAAGAAGGGAGAGCAGAAGCCCCGGGAGCCCAAGAAGAAGGTACAATCTATCTTCTTCAAAAGCATGCAAGAGTTTTTCCTTTTTCTAAATTAGTTGTTTTTTCTTAATTACTTGGTAACTTATACAATCAGTTTTTATTTTATTTATATATATATTTAAATGGTTAATTTACAGGCTTCCGGAGGAAAGGCAGGAGCTAAGTAGGATAGGAAGATAAAAGAGCTATGATGAAATATGTGAAGATTTTAAGGAAGATGATATACTTAGTGATGGTCCTTACTCCAAAAGCTCTAGTTTGAATTTTATATCAATGTACCTCTTCTTAGGCTTTGCCTAATAAATAAAGATTGAATACAATAATTAAGGATGAGTTGGTTTTTGGAGTTTTAAAATCCCCTCAAAGTGTGCAGACTAATTTTTTTTTTTGCAATATTGGAGCTATTATATATGATTTAAGTAAGATCTAGACATATATATACTTGAATGAAAAATGTCAAAAACAATAATAAAGGAAAATATTTGAAGTTTCATTAAGCAGTGTTATTCCAACTGGCAAAGTTAAAATTACAAATTTGATGGTTAAAATTATCAAAAAGTAAAATTAAATACTTCAAATTCTAAAACTAGCTAGCAACTTAAGGGACAAAAATTTTACCTTTTAAAATTAAATAAAATTTGTTTTTCACGTATAAATTATAAATATTTTATTTATATAAATTTATACATTTTATGCAGCCTAAGGCCCCTCCAAGTTGAGAATTTCTTATTTGTTACCTAACACACAAATAAGAGATATATATTAAAAAATATATATATTTATATTAAAAAAGATGGAATTATTTGAATTTTTAATAGTTAATAAAACAAAATTTAATTTTAAAAAATTTAATAATTTATGAGATCAAATTATTTTATTTTAATGAAATTAAATAAGAAAAGTTTATATTATAAATTTTAACAATCAATTGAAATAAAATATTGTTATTTCATCTTAAAAAATATAAAAATATGGAAACATAAAGAAATAATTTTACAATTAAGAATTCATTGAAAAATTAAACAGCCTAGTAGTTAATAATAATAATAAAGTTAGATACATATTATCAGTTTCATTTAGGATAAAAAATAGTAGGGATTAAATGTGGGTGTTTTAAGTTGCCCAAACATGGGATAGAAATTTTGGGCCGTTTATAAGACACTATTCTTTTCTCACTTTTTCTTGTACATACCCCTGCAATAGTCGGTAGAAGAAACAATGAACAACAAAAAGATTTACACTAATTTTGAATTAATTGTCTTGCCTGATGCTGATGTTTTGGATTTAATCTTGTCACTCCTGCAATTGCTGAGTGAGAGGAAGGAAGTTCCATACTCTACAGAAGATGAATTGGAAGTTAAAGAGAACAGAAATGTTTACGTTTTCATGCTTTAATTTCATTTTGTTTATTATTTATTTCTTAATTACAGGTTACATTAAATTCTAATTTTTAAGCCAGTTATGAGTTGAGGATATGAATATTTTTCATGCATATTATTTTTCGTAGGTATAAATATATTTCTCTAACAATTGCAATATTCGGGTGTAAAATAGATAATAATTGGACTGAACTGCTATTTTTAGAAATTTCTTATATTGTTTTGTCAAAATTATAAATAGTGGGGCCGAACTGCAAAACCATCTAAAATTAATGAACCCAAATGTTTTAAAAAATAACTACGTCCACAAGAAAGAGGAATAGACACGTGGTTGTCGCATTTACACAATGTGTGAATCTCACACAGACAAGGAATAACGGCTAGCTTTTGATGCCCTTTCTTCGAAAAAAAAAAGAAAAAAGAAAAAGATTAGCACTTTTATTTGAGTATCAAGTTCATTATCATATACTTGTAATTAATTCATAATTAACGCACACTTGAGACTTTTACCTTTTAAAAATAAAAGTGCATAAATTCGATCATTTAAATATATATATATATATATAATACAAAATAAATTTTGTGTAAAAAAATATGCATACAATACTAATTTAACGAATAATATTGTTTATATTATAACAAGTGAAATTATCACATAATTATTTATTTAATTAATAATTTTAATTTTATTAATAAAATTCTTAAAAATAAAATCAACGTATGCATTTATAATTAACGGGATGAATTTACTGTAGTATTTTGTGATTGTATAGGTAAATGAATATAGCCATTATACAAATATAACATCATCTCGACCATATCCCCTAGTAATAGAAAAGAATTACGTGCGGAAAAATTTTGATCTTCCCTTATAAGATTGCACAGAACGGCAAGACTAACCTTCATAAATTTATTTAGTAAAAATGTCAAATGGTGCCCGGTGGATGGATACTAATTAATAATTAATAATGACAGTTAAAAAAGAAAATATAAAAACGCTGGGAATCAGATACTAGAGTAAGCAACAATCTCAAATGCTCTCCATATCATTTATTATATTATCTTCAACTGCAGCCAATCACCAGACGCTGACACAACAGTTATTTTAATTCCTTTTCGCAGTTGTGCAACTCTTCCTTCGTTACATGTGTGTGTGTGTGTATATATTTATAAACAGTGTTTGGGAGAATACAAGACATTTAGTTAACCAGCCAAACACATTAATCTTTTATTCTCTTTTTATTAATTTAATAATTAAAAAATTAGTATAAAAAATTATATAAAATTAAAATATTTTATTTATTAATCTCAGTCACCTTGTACTGATTAAAATATAATTTTTTATTTACAAATAGTCTTATAATACTTAAATTGTTGACGTTTTTATGTTTATTCAAGTGTACGTTACTTATGTATTTTAAGTAAATACTTGAGCTTTAACGAAAGAGAACCAAAAAATATATTGATTTACTCTTACATGTCGTACTGTTAACAAAAGTAACGAAATTTTCGTTCAATGAATTGTACGTAAAAACCAATCTATAAAATGTAAAAAATAAAAAATAAAAAAATATATTAGGATTGAATTCCTTTACTTTTACGGTTAGCCCCCACCAAATTCATAACTTTAATTCTTAAATGTTAAAAAAAAAGACTTTTACTTTTTAATTTTAAGTACAAGAATACATATAAAATTTTCCTCTAAAAAATATATTTTTTCTAAATTTTTCAATAAAAATATAAAAAATGCAACCAAGAATCTAAAAATCTAGAATTTATGTAAACTTTTTAAATTTTATATCAAAAATTTCAAGTTTTAGTTTAAACTTTTATGTTATAAATTTTAATTATAATTTTTTACTTTGCTGTAATAGTTTCAAGTTTTTTTAGAAAGTTGGAATATTACATTAGGGAATGTGAATTATTTTTTTATTTTTTTTATTTATTTTTAGCTTCAACACGTATTCATTTTTTTTATTTGTTACTAATTATTTATTATTTAATTACTGTTATTTCTTATTTGATTTGCTACATGTGGTAGAAAATGAAAATATAAACTATCAACTCACGTAGAAAAGGAGCGAAAAAAAAAAAGAAAAGAAAAATTTATTAAAAGTTCATTTTTTTTTTCACGGTTTATAAATTAACCCCAATAAAAGTATATTTCCAGCTCCACCTTAGCCCTTACTGTTCGTTCGATTAGCGTAGTTGAAGGCAATGATCAAAGAGTTATGATTGAAATCATATAAAGAGGCGTTTGGAAGTGGTGGTACATGAAAACAACGGTTGCAATTGATCGGTGGTGGTAGCGCACACTATTTTGAGGCCGTCCTCTGTGTTTTTGAAGGTGTTGAGCGGCGGTCTCACTGGGATTTGTCGCCGGCGTCAAAGGATTTCGTTACTGATCTCCGTCGACAATGAAAGTGACTAACAAGGCAGGGCTGCTGGAGGGACGGGTTGTGGAGACAGTGGTCATTTTATAACAACAGTAACGCACTGGACTGGCTCTCAAACCTACTCTAATAATTTCGAATAGAAAATAAATTATATTTCATTAATTAACTGTCAAGCATCACAAACTTTTATTTACAGAGAAAAATAAAGCAGTAAAAGAATTTATTTTTAAATTTTGTAGATATACTTTCTATATACGAAAATTTAACTAATTATTTTTAATTATGATAAATCTTCTTCTAATTCTTCTCGTATCTTACATAATAATTTATGGTTCTTATTAATTGCATCTAAGAAGTTAGATTTTGGTTATATCTCTTAAACTTTCTTTTATTGCTTTTTGTTGATATTACATATGATATGTTTACTCAATTTAGATATTGTTTTACTTTTTTAGGTGCAAAAAAAAAAAAAAAATTTTGAGATAAAATAAATATATATTGAGTACACATCGTAATAATATTTTAAATATGTATTGAGTATACATTGTAATAGTTTTTTATTTAATTCTATTCAATTGTCTTCAATAATAAATTAGAACTATCTAGTAACATAAATTTTTTTAAAATAAATTTTAGATTATGAACAAACAAATTGAAGGGGTAGCTTATTACTTGCACTTCTAACCTACATTTTGATGGCGAAGAGTTCCCCCACAATTTTCTTCTGTTATGTGGGGAAGGTCTATTAATGGGCCTCCCATGCATATCGTTAAATTCATGATGCTAATGACATCTTGATTTGACAAAATTTTTGGAAATTCTTTTCGTGAGGTTAACAATCATAATAAGATGGTTTTCGAGCAATGCCATTCATTTAATTTTACTTTCACAGATAATCGAAGAATCTAATTTTAGTAAATAAGTTGAAAAAAAATTATAAATTTACATAATTATAAGGTTTAAAAGCAAAAAAAAAAAAAAAAAAATGCTTGCATTGCAGGCTAATCATGAAGTGGCAATTTGACTCTAGACATATACGTTGACCGTTCCAAATTGAGCTATTATCGATAAACATTTTCAAGAAGTACTTGGATCAAATTTTTTCGCAGGTAAATAGTTAATGTAATAGCATTTATTTAAATCACCATTAACCATTAATTAAGATGTCAGGTAAAAATTCTGAATGCACCACATCTTAACAATAACTGTAATTAATTTCTACTCCACAAGACTGCTACTTGAATCAATTGATCTAGTTACTTGCATATGCTCTTTATTAACTAATGCAAGCATCTTGATTAATTGCTCTCATCTCCATAAGTCTGCTACTTGCATTAGTTGTTGTTCAAAATATGGATATTGGCCGGATGAATGTAAAAACTGCATTTTTTCCTGGTGAACTTGAAGAACAAATATTGATAAATTAACTAGAAAGGTTCAAGACAGAAAATAAAGAGGACTTTGTGTGCTTATTGAAGAAATCATTGTATAAATTGAAACAATCTCCTAAGCAATGGTATAGGAGATTTGATGTTTTCATAAAAGTCATGGTTATAAGAGAAGTAGTTTTGATAATTGTGTTTACTATCAAAAGTTAGATCAAGGTGGAGCTGTCTGCTTGTTATTGTACGTTGATGATATTTTGATTGCTAGTCAATTCAGAATTGAAATGAACAACCTCAAAGACACCTTAAGGATAGTATTTGACATGATTGATTTAGGTTGTGTAAGGAGGATTTTGGGGATTTAGATTGTAAGAGACAGAAAAAAGAGGATTGCTATTTTTATCACAAGAAGATTTTGTGGAAAAGGTGTTAATAAGGTTTGAGATAGTAGAATGCAGGCCAGTTTAGACCCCATTGGCAGCTTATTTCAAACTAAGTGCTTCTTAATCACCAGAAACAGATGTTGACAAAGCTTATATGGAAAGAGTTCCATATGCACAAGTTGTAGGAAATCTCATGTATGCCATGGTCTGCACCAAGCCTGACATATCATTTGCTGTTAGTTTAATTAGCAAATATATGAGTAATCCTGGTAAGGTGCATTGGCATGCAGTTAAATGGGTGTATAGATATTTGAGAGGCACTTCAAATTATGGTTTGATATATGGATTGCAGAAGCATGATGAAAATAAAGCACTTGGCTATGTAAATTCAGACTTTGTTGGCTATAAGACAGCTTTCTGACATATCATTTTAATAATTTTATCCCACAAAATAATTATAACTTGAAAATTACAATAATTATAATTTAAAATCACAACCTATTAGTTTTAAATATATCTATATTTATGTTGTTTTGACTTATTCAATGGGTAGATTTTGTTAAGATGCCACTTAAAAACGACATTCTTAAATATTTTTAATGCATTGTCATTTTTAATGAAAACTTACTATATGTATTTATTATTATGATTGATTGATGGAAAGAGTCTCGAGTATATTTCAGTACATGGCATGTAGATTAATAACTATTTGTTTTTAATAAGAGGCGCAATCGACAAGCGTTTATCAAAGAGGATGTAACAATATCGGTCGGGCATAGAAGCACTTTTGAAAAGCTCTAACAATCACATACTGACTTATCAATATGTAGATTCATAGCTAGATGGATTAGTGCTGGCATGAGAACAAATCGGGGATGATTATGTATTAAGATATAGTTGTGTTTTTATACTAAATAGACAAAGTTAGTTATGCTGATATAAGGATAATTGCACCCCTAAATTTAGTGCCCACGGAGTCATTATTTTGTAAACTGATTAACGTTCAATTAACAATATCAGTGGATCCAGCCGAAGAAAAAGAACAAAACAATATCAGTTTCATCCATTAATCAAAAGGGCTTTCTTGTTTCTACCTCCACTAATTACGGAATTGCTTGAATTTTACTACATTGCATGGACTGACAACCGAATCATTGGTTGTCTCATTTGGGACATGCATAAAAGAAAAAAAAGAAGCATGTGTAACATCCAAGTACCGATAGCCTTATCTTAGAAATAATCAAAGAAAGACCATGACCAAGGTCGGTCAACATAAATAATAACTGTTTGTTAGCTCTTTTATCACAATTTGTAATTTTCATTAAGCATATACAATTAGATAATGTAAAATTTCACGCAGCCTAACAATTAGCAGTCGGCCAGTACTGAAATTCACTCCGTACCAACTCTGATATTCTATTGCAGATATATTGAAAAGTGATCAATCTAATTGAGCATACTAGAATTTTTCCTTTAATTTTGGACAAGCAAGCCGTACCAAAAATACAGCTGCAACCTATATATTTGTCTTGTCGTGTGTTGAGAGATACTAAAGCTTGTGCCAGCTTTTTGTTGACATGGTGCCCCATGGAGCCAAAATTTCGTTTTCATTTCCCATTTAATTCGGCAAATTTGCAATTTCTATTGACTCAGGTCGTAATGTCCACGGCAATTATAGAGTCAGTCAAATGCAATAAATTGTCAAAGCTAACTTGATTCTAACGTCAGTGTGTGTTAGGCTTCTAATATTATCAAAATTAAAAACAAGGACGTAATTTCAAAATTAAATTTGTGAATGATTCCGTATCAATTTGCTTGGCAATGAAAGTGAACACTGTTGGCCAAGGTCAGCCAACAATGACAAACTCAATTTGATTTGAGTCTTCTTAAAATGTACGTTCTTCAGCTATCGAAAGATAAAAGTACATTTGATTTAACGGTGAGATTGTTCGGGCTGAATTTAATGTAAATATTGGGACGGAATGCGACATTTCTATTCTATCTATCGATGCTGGCGGTTCACTACCTGCCACGAAATCCATCGAAATTTCATATATAGGCCTAGAAAAAAAATACCACTCAATACATGCTAATGCAATATTGAAAACAAGCATTCTAGCNGGCTTCAATACAAACTTGGCTCTTTCGTATTGAAGTTGCTGGTCAAGGTCAACCAATGATGACAAACTCAAGGTGGTTCGAGTCTCTTGAAAACGTATGCTAAAAGTGTATTTGTTTTAACGGTGAGATTATTTGAGCTGTATTTGATGTAAATACTGGGACAGAATGTGAAATTTCTAATCTATCTATGGATACTGGGAGGTGAATAAGGTATTAAGGCTTACTTAGCAACTTGTCAATAGAAGTTGTCTAAGTGCCGCACGGGTGAATTGCGCTAAAAATTAACCCAGTGACATGGTGCTAGCTTTTTGTTGATATGGTGTCTAATATGACCAAAATTTTATTTCATTTTCATTTCTATTTTATCATAATTAATGACTTAATTCTAATATTAGAGGCATGTATTAGGCTTTTGATAACATGAAAAAATTAATGACTCTGACACGTAGTTAACTCCTCACATTGAAACTAACATGCAATAATTATATTTAGTAACAATGTCATAAAAATATGTATCGAAATAGCTATTGCATTTATATAGTTGATCAATTCTCTTAACATCCAAAAAGTGACATTATAATAAGAGCTTACGCAGAAAATAGAAATGTTTCGTCTACAAGGAAATAGAAAAAGTGGTAAAGCTTTCACTATTGAGAGAAAAAGATGCAGTACATATGATAAGATCAATTAGAAACTGATGGGTTTTCGAGCTGAAAGTTAGGACGTTGAAAATAATTAGAAGGAGTTCACACTGCATTCGAACTTTAACATGAATTCTAGTACAAGGTATCTTCTTAGAGGTGCCATTACATCTTTGGCAAGGGATTCTTGGTTGCTAGCATGAATGACAGCAACTAAGTCTTCGAACATTTTATCTCATTGGAACATAAATGCCGTATAAGCTAAAGTTTGAAAATAAAAGTATTGCAGGAACTTTGATCTTTGGTCATGTATTCAATCAATTGAAAATATTTTAACACAGATTACATTACAAAGGCTAAAAATATGAATACATAGAAAATTTAACAAACTTAGGTTGTCATAAAATAAGAGAAATAAAATGTATGAAATCAGCTTAGATAGAGGTGAGGGATTGCATCCTTCTGTTGGCTATGCTAATGTTAATATCTTTGCACTACAAGAAACTAACTTTATTATTTCCACTTGAGAAAGTTTATGTTGTAGTAAGGAAGTAGGTTGAACTTCCAAACTTATAAAATGGGCTTCTAAACTTCAATGTTGGTCTTGGTGATTGGTTTTTATTTTTAATTCCTTGCTTCAAATGCAAGCCTCTTAGTGCAGCTTTGAGTTTATTGTTAAAGTCTATCAATTTTTTCAAATTGAGTGGCTTTGTCAAAGTATATGCAATCTTATGTTTTGTAGGCACATAATGAACTGCAAGTTCTTTGTTAGTTATCTTGTCTCTTACGGAATGTATATCTATTTTTATGTGTTTGGTTTTTGCATGATAACTAAGTTGGCTACCAAGGCAGCTACACTTTGATTATCAAACCATATTGTTGAAGGATGTTTTATTTTCACTTAAATTTTACAAAGGAGAGATCTTAAACAAATCATTTCTACACTAACATGAGCTAAAGTTTGATATTTAGATTTAGTATTAGATCTCGCAATAATTTGTTACATTTTTAAGCTTTAAAAGTTAAGTTCTCTCCTAAAAAAAAACAATACCCCGTAATGGATCTTCTATCATCAAGATCATTAACCCAATCAACATTTGAGAAACCTACCAGGTCTAAAGAATCTATATTAATAAACACCAATCAACAGTCAATCACTGGCTTGAAGTATCTCAAAATGCTTCTGTATGCAATCTAAAAAGATTTATGGTATCACTTATGTACTAATTGAGTTCGCTCACTAGGAAAGAGATATTAGGCCTTGATAGTATTGCATATTGAAGAGAGCCAACGACATACCAATAAAGAGTTTTATCTATAAAGGACTTACCATAATTTTTGAATAGTTTATTCTCTGTTATCATAAGTGTTACTACCCTTTTGTTGTTCAACATGTTTGTCTTGATTAGTAAGTTTGTAATGTATTTAGTTTGGCACATTATAAAGGTATATTAAGGTTTTGAGATTTCAAATCCAAGTCATTAGCTGAGCTCACCGAAATCCTTCAATGCAAAAGACTCATTTAGCTTCCTGATGAGGTTTTCAACTTCTTTAACACTGCTCCCAATTATTATTATATTGCATAGATATATTAACAACAATGTTGTGCCTTTGCTATTAATTTTATAGAAAAGTGAAGTGTTTAACCTTAAGTTTGTATAAATCTAATGATTCAAAGCTAATTTAAGCTTATCAAACTATGCTCTTGAGGCCTATTTTAACCCATAAAAGAACCTTTTTAGCTTCCATATGCAATTTTTATTATTATGACTTTCAAAACCAATTAGTTGGCTCATGTATAATACTTCATTTAGTTCACCATTGAGGAAAATATTGCGAATATCAAACTGCCTCGTATTACCATTTAAATGAATTACTAAGGTTAAGACAATTCTGATTATTAAAGTTTTAACAACAGGGCTAAATGTTTCAGAGAAATCTATATTTGGATCTATAAAAAACCTTTGGCTATAACCCTTGCTTTGTATTTTTGAATGCCTCGTTTAGATTTTGATTGATTTTGAAAATTAATCTATTACCATTAACCTTCAAGTCTAATTTATATGGTTTCAAGTTCCAAGTTGGTTTTTAATTTGTGTATCAAATTCTTACTTTATAGCCTATTTCCATCTTAGATCGTTGGGAACTTCTTCTTAACTAACCAAAATACTAGTTTGTGACATACTAGCAATATTATATGAGGTAAAGAGTGTCATTGCAGGATGTGTTCAAGGTCTTCGGATAATCTGGGTATTCTAAATTTACTAGTGAAGGAGAGCCATATATTTCAACTTGTGAGTTTCTATGTATCATTAAATGAAGAAGTAGAATGGTATGCTATTAGTAATGCTAAGTCAAGTTCCCCATCAGTTATTGAATATTCCCTTTGATCACTTTGAAACTAGTTAGGCACGGTGAAGAAAGGTAATGGATAGGCTTTAAGATCAATTGATCCTTTTGAGATGCGTGAAGTAAAATTTTAATTAGAGGTAACTATCTTCATTAAAAATTAGATTCCTATTTGAATGGTGGAAACACAAGTATTCCTTATGATAAGGATTGTAGCCTATGAATACAGAGTCGAAAGTGTGAAATTGAAACTTATTTTTGTTGTAAAGCTTAAAGAAAAGGTTTGTAACTAAAAATGACTTCATACGGAGATTTATTTTCAAGAGTAAGTGTTGGTATTTTGTTGATAAGTTAAATGATAGTGTAGAAAGCCTTCTAGCAAAATTTCGAAGGCATATTAATTTGGCTAGCAGGGTAAGTCTTTTTTTTTCAACTAGATGTCTATGCTTCCTTTTTGTCTTTCTATTTTGGTGGTGAGTATAAATGCAAGAGTATTGAGATTGATCCCATTTTTTGTCAAGTAGTTTTCAAAAAGTTTGAATTCATCCCTATATCATATTGAAGTGACTTGATTTTGATTTCAGAAGATTTTTCTACTTATTCTTTAAAGCGTTTGAAAATGCTGAGTGCATCTCATTTGTATGTTAATAGATAAATATAGGTGAACATATTGAAATCATCAACAAAAGTAATGTAAAATCTATATCCATTAATGAAAGAAATAGGTGCTTGACCCATATATTTGCATAGATCAATTCAAGAGAGGTTTTTTTTAATTATTTTTGGCGTGTTTGGTTTAGTTGATTTAGAGAAATTTTATGCATTTTTTCATATTGGCATACAGAACAAAAAGGAAAAAAGTTAACTAAAGTGTCTTTATTGATTGGTTTAAAAATAGTACAAAAAGCAAACAAATTCTTGAAAATTCTAACGTTGGGTGGCCTAGCCTATTGTGCCATAAGCTTAAGATATGTTGAGCTTTTAGGTCTTTCGAAGACCTCACAAAATTGAATTCTAACTTGACAGATTTTAACTACATTTTTCGAGGTTCTAAACTAGAAACTATGTTATTTAGGCTTGATGAAAGCATGGATTCCTTTGGACACTCCATAGCTAATATAAACCTTTCTTAGCCATTTATTCCAATAAAGTTTTCCTCCTTTTCAAATTCTTCACAACATAACCGCTCATTTAGTAGTTAATAAATATTGATTAGATTTTTGGTGATTCAGGCACATATAGAATTTTATTCAAGGTTATATGTTTCGGTGCACAGGGTGTGTGTAGTTTTATGCAGTCAATGCATGTAAGATCAAGATTCTGACAATTACCCATTATCAAATCATTATTTCCAATTCCGTCTGTGCTAGCACTTGGTGCAGCATGTCTAGTCTTTAAGCTAATTTGACAAGTTGGCTTGCTAATACAATCTCTTACTTTAGTCTTTGTGCCTTTATCTCTATCATTGTAATGTCTTTTTTGATTCCTCTGTTCCAATTTCTTTTTTAATTTGAGTTAACCTGAGCATAGTTAGCTATAATTTCTTGTTAGAATCTTCGATTTAGTGTGCCATTCCAACTGTCTAGTTTATTTTCTTGTTTAGTAACATGGAGTAGACCTCTTACAATGATGGTGTCTCAAATTTTAATGAACCATTGACTATTTTTGATTCAAAATCTCTTCCTAGTAGGTAAAGAATTAAATCTCCGTTTGTCACAAAATCACCATTAACCTTGATAGCATCTGAAATGCTCTTCATTCTCATGTAATATTATGTTATAGTCATGTTCTCTTTCATAAGACTACGAAGATTCACAATATTTGACATGAATTTTGCTGAGAAGATCTTCTCGAGAGCTTCCAAAGTTTAACTGAAGAGTAACATCCTACCGGTGTAATCAACATTGATTCAGTTACTGCTCCTACTTTTTCCAAGTTTTGTAGATTGGATTCACAATGGTGATGTTATTATCATTGTCATCCACAACGATATTGTATTTGTTCAATGGTGTCACCTTTATGTCCAAATCATCTTCAAGGTCATTGTCTATAATAAGGGCAAGATCTAAGATTTTCAGAGTAAGAAGTTTATGTTTGTGAGCTTAATGGTGTTTTGGGAAGGAAAAACCCTCGTGATGTATTTGGGGAAGCTTGTTTAGTGTTTTCTTTAGTTAAGCTACTTGAAATGTGACTGGCAATAGCCATGGTTACTTTGAACTAAAACAATGGTTCTAATACAAAGTTAAATTTTGAAAATAAGAATATTACAGAAACTTTAATCTCTAAGCTTGTATACAATCAATCGAAAATATTTTTACACCTTATATTACAAAGGATAAAAACATGAATATACAGGGAAGTTTACAAATTTAGGTTGCCTTAAAATTAGAGAAAACAAAAGGTGCGAAATCAACCTACACAGAGGTGAGGGATTGCATCCTGCTATTGGTTATGCTGATACTGATATCCTTTGCACCGCAGAAAACCAACTTTACTGTCTTCAATTAAAAAAGATTTTGTTGTTCTATGATGTGGGCTAAACTTGAAGCTTATGAAATGGGCACTAAACTTTGGGCTTGAGGATTGGTCTTCATTTTCAACTATATATGCAGTTAAATTTACGATGCTAATGGCATCTTGAATTGACAACGATTTTTAAATTTTTTTTCGCGATGTAACAATTAGAATAAGTTGGTTTTCAAGCAATGCCACTCTTTTAATTTTTCTTTTCCAGTTAGTCAGAGAGCCTATTTTCAGCAAATAATTAAAAAAAAAAGTCATTAATCTCCTTAATTAGAAAGTTTAGAGAATACAACCGTAGTAAACGAATCATGAAGTGACAATTTGACTCTCCACTTACATATATTGACCAAATTGAGCTACTCTTGATAAACACTTCCGAGAAACCTAGATCAAATTTTTCAGCAGGTAAATAATTAATGTAAGAGCATTTATTTAATCACCATTAACCATTTAATTAATAAGCCAAATCAAAATGCAGGACTTACCCTGCGGAATGGATTTGCCTAGCAAAGTTATCAAGGCAAACATGCACCAAATAGCTTCTCACTAGCTTACATGAACATACAAGGACTCGTGTTCCACATTCGCCTTTGCTTCTTTGTAAGGCTTCTTGTGTGCAATGAGGTATGGTTATACTTTGTACTAAATAGACAAAGTTGTATTGATACAAGTATAATGGTAACCGTATATTTAGTGCCCCCGCAGTAATTAATTTGTAAAGTAATCTAATCAACATTCAATTGAAATGTAAGTGGTTCAGTCCGAAGAACAGGAAATCTCAGTTTGACCCATTTAAATGGACTTTCTCGTCTCCGCATCCACTGACTAGGGAATTGCTTGATTTTTACTATATCGCATGGACTGTGACAACCGAATAATTGGTTGTCTAATTTCGAACACGCATAGAATAAAAAAAATCCAAGTACTGATAGTCTTGTCTCAGAAACAATCAAAGAAAAACCATAACCTGGGTTGGTCGGTCCACAAAAATAACTACTGTTAGCTCTTTTATTTCAATACATAATTTTCATTAAGGATATACAATTAGATAATGTAAAATTTCATGCACCCTACCGATTAACAGTTGGCCAGTGCTGAAATTCACTCCGTACCAACTCTGATACTCTATTGCAAATCATATTGAAAAGTGATCAATCTAATAGAGCGTGCTAGAATTTTTCCTTTAATTTTGGATGAGCAAGCCGTGCCAAAAATTCAGTTGGAATCTGTATATTTGTCTGTGTTAAGAAATTCTAAAGCTCGTGCCAGATTTTTGTTTAGATGGTGCTCCATGTAGCCAAAATTTCATTGTCATTTCCCACTTAACTCGCAAATTTGTAATTACTGTGGACTCTAGTCGTAATGTCCACGGCAATTAGTCAAATGTAATATGTTGTCAAAGCTAACTTGATTCTAACGTTAGTGTGTGTTAGGTTTGTAATATCATCAAAATTAAAAGCAAGGGTGCAAGTTCAAAATTAAATTTGTGAATGATTCATTATCAATTTGCTTGGCACTGCAAGTGGACGCTGTCAATGCAACTAGCTCTTCTCTATTGAAGTTGCTGGTCAAGGTCAGCCAGTAATGACAAGCTCAATTGGTTCGAGTCTTCCGAAAACGTATGCTCTTCGGCTATGAAAAGATAAATGTGCATTTGATTTAACCATGAGATTTTTTGGGCTGAATTTGATGTAAATAGAATCTGGAAGAGAATGCAACATTTCTATTCTATCTATGGATACTAGGAGGAGATTTCTCTGCGATTAATTTTGACTCCGGTCGTAATGCCCACGGCAGTTGTGCAGACAAGACAGTAGCATGCATAATTAATGACTTGATTCTAACCCCACAGACGTGTGTTAGGCTTCTAATATGTCACGTTATTATCAAATTAAAATTAAAAAGAAAAACACACCCAATATATTCTGAATCATTCCGTATCAATTGGCATTTAAAGTAGACGTCAATGCAACTTGCTATTCTCGTTTGAAAATCGGTCAAGGTTAGACGAAAATCAAGAATTCAATTGTTCTAATTGAGTATTTTACAAAAAGGCAGGGCAACAACACCAATGAAAAAAATTATTATTTTTTTGATATTGAAGTTTTATAAATTTAAAATAAATAAAATTACTAAACATCAAATAGTAATAAAATTTAATTAATTTACTAAAAATTAATGTTAATAAATACTTTTTATTTTACTTTTATAACATAATAAAAACATCACAATCTAAGTCAAAATCAAATTTTATTTGACAATCAAATTATTTGAGAATAAATTTAATGTGAATTGAGAGAATTCGACATTTTTGTGTGGGCAGAATTCATCAACTTTCTTCCCAAAAATATCAACTTGAAGCATAACTTGAAAGAGAAATTAATGCTAGATACAAAAGTTCTCAATTGTGTAGGTGATTAATTCATTTACTAATATTTAAGATTCTAACAAATTAAAATATAATTAAAGGAAGAAGTTTATGTTGGATAATATTTAAGATTCTAGCAAATTAAAATATGATTAAAGAAAGAATTTTATGTTGAATAATCTCTGAAGAAATATAAAAAGAAGAGAGACAGTCTAATTAATCCTAATTAACCATATAATATTACATATTTAATATAAGAACAGAATAAGTTAAAAATATGATAACATATTTCAAACTAATATGGCAAAGAATCAAACTAATATAGTAGCAATCTTAAAATATTATATCAAATGATGTAACAACTTAATTAACGTCGTGTCACTTGAAATAAAAAATTATGACATATAAATTGTAACACAACACTCATGTACCATTCATGTAAAAAATTTTATTTAAACCATCATTAACCATTAATAAATTAAACCAAAATATAAGACTTACGTTGGGCAAACATGAGCTAAAGCGCTTCTCGTTGGCTTACACATAATATTTACAGTTACTGTATAAATATTTAACTTGTAAGAGTCCTCCTCCTACTAATGATAACAAGGGTTGAAGTCGGGATTGCTCTCATACTCTGAAGGACTGCTTTATTGTCCACCATCGTCAAAAATAGATTCATTTCTTTTACCGATTATAACACTACCTCCGTTTAAAATAGCAACTTGACTGTCATTGCCGTGGTTCATTTTAAAACTACTGTCATTTATAACAGTAGCTCTATTTTTGTTGTTGTGATCGATTTTAATAGTTTGATCTTTATTCTCACTGTTTGCAGCAATAACTTGATTTTTTTTTCTGAATTTTCTGAAATGCTATTTGTTGCGGTGTTCTTAGATTATTTTGGTGTGCATTCAAAGGTGTAATCTAGAAAATAGAGTATAAGGGCCAATTATGTGTGAAACTTCTTGGATTAACTTCTTGAGCTACAGTTGCCAGTGGTGGATGTTCTAAGACTCTAAATAAAGCTATGAATCTCCTTTTCATTGTTGTGACCTGCATTCTGGTTCATAAAGCAAATCTAAGTGTAATGATTTGCGGATATAGGCATTTTGTCGAATCATGTAATATTGTTGTTAAAATGTTTGAATGATAGTGGGAAGAAAGATTAGGGTTTTGAAATGGTTCATGCTTATTCAAAGTTTGACATTGAGAAGTTGATAGCTGAGATGTATTTCAAACTCTTGGAGTTTCAAAATTCATTTTTAGGGTTTCAAGATTGATTCTTGAGGTTTGTATGATGTTGGTTCATCGAGGTCTTGATGAAGCCTTGGAAGGTAAGAATGATCTTCTAGCAACATTTGAGTAAGAAAGAAAAGAAAGATTTGATGAGAAGAGCACAACAGTTATTATAGTTCTATATTTAGGTGATAGTGTCCTAAGTGAGATGTTAAAGCAAACAAGAGTTGCTTCTTTGTGGCTAAAGCTTGAAAACTTGTTCACGACCAAATCCCTAGCCAACAGGTTGTCTAAAAAGAGAGAGCTACATAATTTTTTTTATGCAACTAAGGACATCAATGCAAGAGCATCTTGATATATATAATAAGAACATTTTTTATCTTGAAAATAAATTTATCAAAATTGACGATGAAGACTAGACTCATGTACTTATCTAATCACTACCCAAATTCTATGAGCATTTTATGGATACTCTTATATGTGGAAGAGATTCTTTGTCAATAGAAGATATTAAGGCTATCTTGAACATCAAAGAATTGCAAAAAACAAAAGCAAATGAGTCAAGCACTAGTGAAGTTTTAACAGCAAAGGTAAGAATTTAGAAAAGAGAAGGAAAGAAACTCAATTCTAGAATATCTAAATCAAAATCAAAGAAGAAAAGATGTAACTATTATAATAAAAAAGGCCATTTTAGAATGGATTGTCTACAGGAAAAACAAAGGCAAGGAAATCCAAGAAAAACAAGAGAATACAATCCTTACCTCAAATTCTACATCTAATTCAGGCTCATCATTAGGTGACTATAAGAGTGTAAATCTTGTCATTGCCTCAGACAAGAATCCAAAAGGTTAGTTGGTACTAGAATTTGGTTGTTCTTTTCATATATGTCTCTATAGAAATCTTTTTTATTCATATCATGAAATTAATGGAGAAAAGGTGCTAATGAGAAAAAAAATGCCATGTTTAGTAGTTGAAATTGGTGATAATAGAATTAAAATGCATAATGGTATAGTTAGAACCCTACTGTAAATAAGACATGTACCTAACCTAAGAAGAAACCTTGTCTCTTCAGGTGTACTGAAAGTGATGAAACCAAGACATGATGATATAATTAGAACCCTACAACAAATAAGACATAATGGTAATGAAAAACATTAGGCAGAATTAATTATATGTAATGCTAAGATCCTTTGTTAACATTATTATTCTCAATCTCTATTGAATCTGAAAGTTATGAAACTGAACTTTGGCACTTAAGACTTGGTCATATGAGTGAAAAAGGAATGAGAGAACTTAGTAAGCAAGGTTTATTAGATGAAACCAAGATTGGTACCTTAGAATTTTGTGAAAATTGCATATTTGGTAAAGCTTGTGGGGTTGAGTTTACTAAAGCAACTCATAGGACAAGAATCATAGTTTACTATGCGTATTATGATCTTGGGGGGCTTGTACAAGTTCCATCACTCAGTCAAGAAAGATATTTTTTTTTTTTATCTTTGGTAGTTTATTTCTTAAGAAGATTTTGAATATATATTCTAAAATCAAAAGATTAAATATTTTTTTTTTATCTTTGGTAGTTTATTTCTTAAGAAGATTTTGAATATATATTCTAAAATCAAAAGATTAAACTTTTGAGAAATTTAAAGACTGAAAAATACTAGTTAAAAATCAGATTGGAAAAAAGGTGAAAAGATTGAATAAACAATAGTGTAGAGTTCTATAGCAAAGCCACCGAAAATTTTTATAAAAGAAATGGTATAGTTAGACATAAGACAGTTGTGAACACATCCAAACAAAATAGTTTAATTAAGAAAACGAACAAAACCCTAATTGATAAAATGAGATATATGTCAGTATATTCAAAGCTCTTTAAGAGTTTTTAGCCAAAGTTGCAATAACAACTTGATATTTGATTAACAAAAGTTCATCATCAATAATTAATTTAAATACACTATAGAAGATGTAAAGTGGAAATCCATCCAGATACAATAATCTTAAAGCATTTAAATGTTCTGTATATGTTTATGTGAAAAAAGAAAAGTTGAAACATAAGGCAATAAATGGGATTTTTGTTGGATATCCAAAAGATGTCAAAGGTTATAACATTTACTGTCCAAATAAAAACTAGCCAGATGCATTATTTCCAAAGATGTGTTTAATGATTTGACTTTGTTTAAGTCAACAAACGCACAAGAATGTAAACAAAATAAGTTCACTTAATTTGAAGTGGACATCACATGAAACTCACAAAATTTAAAAAAAAATTTAGAAATAAGAGAAACTATCATAACTTTTGAGCCACAATAGCAATAAGGAGACTTTCAAAATCATAGTTTGGCAAGGGACAGACAAAGAAGGAATATCATACCATCAAGTAGATCTGCATAAGCAAATTTAATATCTTTTTTATTGCTAGCTGCTGAAACCATGATGGAAGATGAACTTGAAAATTATCAGGAAAGTATGATAACAAAGACGAAAAATTGTAATAGAAAGCAATGCAAAAAGAAATGGATTTTTGAATAATAATTATAATTAGATTTTGGTTCTTAGAACTGAAAATAAAAGAGTTGCAAGTTAGAAATGGATTTTCAAGAAAAATGAAAGAAGCTTAGTAAGTGAATCTCTAATATATAAAGCAAGGTTAGTAGCTACATGATTTACACAAAAGGAAAGAGTAAATTATAATGAAATGCTCTCTTATAGTAAAACATAGTTCAATAATAATTATTTTAGCCATACTGGTTATTCTTGACTAGGAGCTTGACTAAATGAACGTCAAAACAACTTTCCTACACAGTGAACTTAAAGAGTAGCTTTTGATGTTACAAATTAAAGGTTTTGAAGCTTCACATAAAAAAAAAAAAAAAACTATGTGCATTTGTTAGAAAGATCATTGTACGGTTTGAAACAATTTCTTAGGCATTGGTATAAGAGATTTTATCAATTTATCATTGTACATGATTTCTTTTGAGTTAATATGGTAGTTGTGTTTACTATCAAAATCTAGAACAAGGTGGAGCAATTTATCATTTATTGTATATAGATAACAGACTTATAGCATGCAAGAAATTACATGAAATTGATAGATTGAAAGGGTTACTAAGCAGTGAATTTGAATTAAAAGACTTGAGCTATGCAAGCAAGATTTTAGGGATAGAAATTCAGAGGAACAAGAAGGGTAATATGTTAATCTTATCATAAGAAAGATATGTAATAAAGGTTCTAAGCAAATTTGAGATGTTAAAAGCAAAGGTTATGCAAACCCTTTTGGCAGAACATTTTAAGCTGTTCATTTCTCAATCTCCGAAGTTTGAATAAAAAATGATATGGCTAAAGTACCTTACGCATAGGTTATAGGGTATCTAATGCATGCAATGATAGGCATAAAGCCATATATAATTTTTGCTGTCAGTGTAGTCAATAGGTTTATAGAAAATCCAAGCAAAGTACATTAGCTTGCAGTAAAACAGACTTTGAGGTATATTTAGTTACGGATTGGTCTATGGCAAAGATGAAAATGAAAAAGAGCAGGTAATGAGATCTATTTATTCTAATTTTGCTAGAGAATTAAACTAAAGAAGATCAACTATAGGTTACCTCTTCTCTCGATGTAATTGCTTGATCAGTTGAAAAGTAAATTTGTAACTAATTGTGACATTGTCGTGGATAGAAGTAGAATTCATTACTGTTACTAAAGTTTGAAAGAGGCTTTATGGTTGAAAGGAATTGTCAATGAGCTATGGTTGAATCAAAAAGTTATGATTGTGCATTGTAATAGCTAAAGTGTTATTCATTTAACAAAAAACCATATGTTTCATGCATATTGATGTAGGATACTATTTAATCAAATATAAAGTTGCCATGGAATAAGTCTAGTTTGGAAAGATAGACACAATTGTTAATCCATTTAATATGCAAGCCAAAGTGTTACTTGCATCTAAGCAAGTTTTGTTTTGACTTTATTGGTATTGACGGTTAATACTAGAAGAAAAAGAAGCCAACAAATGATGAAGAATCTTCGAACAAGGTAGAGATAGTTGTGGGGTATTATAAAATTACTTTGAAGTTCATTCAAATGTGTGATGACATGGCATTTGAGTTAGTTAATTTGTTAGTTTTATTTTGTTATTTTTATTAAAATTTAGAAAACATGGTATAAGAGCTGGTTGCTAGTGAAACTTCTTGGATTGACTTCTTAAGCTTTAGTCATCAATTTTGGGTGTTCTAGGACTCTAAATAAAGCTATGAATCTCCTCTTCATTGTTGTAATCCTCATTCTTGTTAATAAAGTAAATCTGAATCATTGATCCATGGATATATGTATATTGCTGAACCACGCAATATTGTTGCCAGATGTTTGAATTATTATTTTTGATTATTTTATGTGCTTAATTCTTTATTATTGTTTTGATCGTAAGAAGAAAGCAATCTTGAATCCCTTTTTAGCTTAAGATCCTAATAGCTTTTAACACTTTGATCTTCATTGCCTTTGCTTGTAACTATAATTTGAATTTTGTTTCTATTTTCTTCAACACCTTGAATTCCATTGGAACTGTTTGTAGCAGTAATTTAATTTTCGTTACCATTGTTTGAACATTTTGTTCTCCACTACCACTATAGGTAGCAATACTTTGAACTTCATTACTATTGTTTTTAACTTCTTAATTTCCATTGTCGTTGGTTGTTCGCAATAACCACATTACCATTTTTAACATGTTGATTCCCATTGCCAATTATAGTGATTGATTGAACCCTACTATCATAACCATTAGTAATTGTTTAATATTAAGTAAGAGGAGGAGTTTCGCCACATTGTAAGGAAATATTGTCACTTGTCTTAGAATCGACAAAGTCTCGAACACTGTCATGCACATGGCTTTTAATTTGACCATTCAGCTCTAATCAACTCTGCCAGCACTATTTCCCACAAGATCTATCGAAATTTCATAATTGGAAAAAAAATCATTCATCAACATGCTATGTCAACTACAATGTCTTGTAGAAACAAAATTGTTGTCCTTGTAGTTTGCCAACACCAAGAATACATATGACCCATAGATATCTTAGCACCGAACCTGGCAACAACTCATGTACCAACATATCAATAACCAGAAGACTTGGCAGCAGTTAAAGAGCCACGATCTTCGTGGCATTAACCACCACTGCTTCAATAATTATCCCATGACTAGCAAACCCGTCAAAAAAAAAAAAGGCATTTTAAACTAAATTATCAACATGACAAATTTGAAATTTTGAATCATCTCTTTATCTAATTTTTTCGAAGCTTTTGAGGAGATATTCACATGTAGCATTTCAAACTTTCTAGAACGAAGATTTAATTTAGTTTTAATCTTTTTTATTAGACAACAAAATACATTGTTTTAATAACTAAAAATTAGTCTAAAATTTAATTAGTTTTCTATTCTTTTAAATAATAAAGTACAATTTCTGTTAACTAATTAAAATTTTAATTTTGCTTGTCGTTTTATTTTTTACTTTTATGTGTTATTATACTTTAAATTACTTATCACATATTTGAATTTGAAGTAATTACTAAAATAACGTGTTTTAGACTTTTTTTATAATTAATAAAATATAAAAACAAAATTTGACCATCAAATAAAATAATTGATAGGCCTTAAAATCTCTTAAAAAGTTTAAAGAATAATTGTTTGTTAATACTTCTAGGCTTGTCGACTTAATTTCAGTATTCTAGAATTTTACCTTTAATTTTGGATGAGAAAACAGCTGGGCCACAAAACATTTGCCGTCTCTGGGCGCGTTTGGTATGCAGTACAAGATTGTGACTGGGATAACATTATCCTCCATTTATGGGATAAAATTATCCCATGGGCCGGTGGAATTATTTTATTCCATATTTAATATATTACATGAAATTCTAAATATGATACAATATTAAATACAATTTCCTTCTATTTAATCCTATCCGGAATATCAAACCAAACAGGCCCTATGTGTCTTGTGATGTGTCAAAGAGATTTCAAAGCTGGTGCTTTTAACGTGGCCGAGATTACGTCTTCATTTTCATTTCCATTTTAACCCCATCAAATTTGCAATTAATTTTGACTCAGGTCGCAGTCATATGCATTTATGACTTGATTCTAACGTCGTCAGAGACGGGCGTTAGGCTTCTTTCTCATAACGTGAATAAATTAATGACTGAAGTGCTGTCAACTCTTCACATCCTTCCAGCACAAACAATCTAGCATGCAGCAGCAAGTAAATTCAGTTGCAGTGTCATCGAAAATTTTGTATCAAGATAGCTGCTGCGTTTGTATAATTAGATTAATTCTCCTAACATCCAAAAGGTGACAGACAGTATACTAACATACACAGAAGAAAACAAAAATCTGTTTCTCTTGTACACGGGGAAAGAATAAGAGGGGCAAGCTCTAACAAGAAGACTTGGTACATGGGATATGATCAACAAGGAATTGATGTGTTGTCCGGCTGACAAGTTGAAAATAATTAGAATGGGCTCACACAGCGTGCCAACTTCAACATGAATTCAGGTACAAGGCGTCTTCTTGGAGGCGCCACTGCATCTTTGGCAAGGGCTTCTTCATCGCCAGCATGAATGATAGCAAGCAAGTCCTTAAACATTTCATCCTTCCCACCTCTCATTGGATCCTGAATGCCATATTTGCCAAAACATAAATAAGCAAATTAATTTGGCGTATACAGATTTTATGGAGCATTCACTTTCCTAAAACAAAACCAAGAATATCACAGATCAGCTGTTGGATGAATTTATGCATTACTTCTTTTCTTTGTTCAGGTAGCAAGGAGAGCAGGTTATTTAGGCATTACAGTGATGCGCATTTCTCAACTAGAGGAAGAACAGTTCTTGCAGAATCTCATAATTTGCCAAGCACTTAATGTTAGTTCACTTGTACTGAAAATGAATGATGCAGAATTTGAAACAAAGACCGTGGTTTGGTGAAGTAGCTTAATCAAATACAATGAATCTTCTGGACAGATGAAACAATGCAATATAACAGAGTAGCAACAGTACTTTCCCAAACCATGAATAAATAATTGGCAAAGAGAAGTAGAAGAAGGCATAAGATTACTCTTTTACCTGAAGAAATAAATCCGTGTGAGTCTTTCCTTCATACAAAATTGCCTCAGCTTTCCCTCCAACTCTTTGAAGAGTATTTGCAAAATTCTTACTGTACAAAGTGATATCATAGTGAGGGCCTTTTGGAAGCATTAACTTTAGTCTTTAGGCCTTTTGGAAGCATTAACTTTAGTCTTTATGTAGCATATTTATAAGCACAATTTATTAAGCAGGAGCTAACAATAACAAATTGTGGATATAACACACATAAGAATCGTGAATCAAATAATCCCCTATGCTATAGTAACAAATGCTCAGCAGCAGTGAAGACCATCACTGGACCATGGACTATCTAGTTATACAATATTGATAAACTCAGAACTACATTGGCAACTTTGAGGAAGCTGGTCCAAGTGTAATGGTCCCAGATATCTATTTAATATCTCAAAATTTTAAGAGTGTTAATAATCTGTTGATATGCTACTTTTATAGAATCCATCTCAACATCCCCCTCACGTAGTAATGGTTCAGACAACACAATGTCTTCATGAAGCACTAAAAATTCCTAATTCAGAAAATAACTCTGTTCAAAAGTAACTTTCTTCAAACAATGAACCAGTAGAATCACTGCATAATCAGAGCAAAAGTATAAGTTCAGGATATCATAACAACCGAGTGAAACAACTTTCTTGGAGCATGGAAGTGGACACAGATAAATACAATAAGTTACATACTCAATAAAAGTGATAAGACAGTTACCAAGTGCACATTATTATCACCATTTAGCAGTGTACGGTTTGCTTAAAACAATATCATAATCTCTGTTTAACTATTTAGCATATTGAGTCAGGTAAGCAAACAGGAGAACATTTTTACAGTATTACCTCAAGCAAGAATGGGAAATTCAATAATAAAGCTTTATCAATTTATCAATTATTGCAAATGAGAATGTTTTTATAACTCAATTTTTTTTTAAAAAAAAAGATAATAATTTGGAATTAGGATAACTTTGTGCACAATCCACGGTTCAATTAAGAGGAGATCCAAACCTTGCATCTGATGGAATGGAATAATCTCCTGTGCCATGAAAAAGAATTATAGGAGGTAGAAGGGAAATCGCACTTCTAATGTTTGGGTCCTGGGCTAATACTTCAGGAGAATATTCTCTCAAAGATTCTTCCCCTTCCATTATGCTGCAGCCATTGCATTCACAGCCAAACAATATCGTGTTAAAAAAAAGATAGTGCATATATACCCACAACTAATTATGAAATGAAGAAGTATGTACCTGAAGAAGACAGAACGGTACAGGCCCCGACTATGGAAGTGATCAACTAGGTCAAACAAATTGTACCTGTTTGTAGATATTTCAAGGAAACTATAAGAAATATCATAGACATTCCCGTACAAATTTAGGAAACATCAATAGAAATATGTTTCAAAACAAAAGCAATAGGTGCAGTTGTAGAGTATAATATTATACATAGAAAACCCACTATTTCACTATCAAACTACAGATTCATAGCCAACAACAAATTATAACCATGCTTCTACAATTAGATATTGATGAAACTTATAGTTGGTAAGTAAGAAGACTTCATATTGTCATCAAACTGTAGGCACATTATAGAGTCAGAGTCAAGGAACAAAAACAATGTCAGCCAAAATTACCTTAGCCAAACACTGGAACACAGTCAAATCATAAATTACAATCCGAACCATAGTTATTTAAAAAATATGGATCAAAAGACAACTACAGGATCTCAGCCAGAAAATCTGATTTTTAGGTTGTAAACTGCAACCATTCCATGTAAAACTAAAGGCCCCAGCTTTCAGCAGATCTACCATAAGAGATCACTGAACCACTTAAACCACTTTGACTATCATGTTCGGAAAAAATATATATAGCTCCTATTATTAGAATTGTCTTTATCATTAAAAATATAGTGAAAAGGGCATCATGGTCTCAGAAAACATTAAACAAATATTACCCTCCAGATAAACCAAAATAAGCTTGTATCTGGGAGACACTCCAAGTTGTGCTCTCTCCTTCACCAGCTTCTTTGATTGCCTGCTCCAACAGTGCACATGCAGCAATATGTGCACCAGCTGACTGTCCCATTAGATATATCCTGTTCAAAGAAAGAACCAAAACAAATGGCATAATTAGCGAAAGAACCTCTCACAGAACACAATTCTAAGCTAAAAAAAAAATGAGAAAAGCACGTTGTTACCTCTCAGGATCACCTCCATACTCAGAAATATTGTTGCAAACATAAGAGATACCTTCAGAAGCATCCTTTACCATATCCTTGATGGTTCCCTGAGGAAAATTTCTGCATGCATATGTGAATTATGAGACCAACATTGCAGATGTATGAACGTTATAAAGAAAATACACGCCTAAAAGGCATGGTACTGATGTAATTTAAGCGGTGGGATACTGGTGCAACATCTACGATTCATCAAGTGGCAACTGTTACTACATTATAGGAAAGAGTTGCCTAATGTGGTTCAAAGAGCAGGGGAAGAATAAATGCACTCTTGGAATATCTGATTTTAGAAGGCACCAATGGTATGGAAAAGCAGGAGCTAGAGAGTGTTAAATATTCAGTTAACCAAAACACTTACCTGTAGCTACATTCACATGTCTCTGCCAAATAAGCTGGTGCTGATTTCATGTGTTAAGGGAAAATTGACAAAAGATCCATATGATAGATAGAAGAATCAAAGAAGTGATTTAAGAGCATGGTTAAGTCTTTGTGAATGGCATAAAGTCAATATAACACATAATTATTCATCATCAAGAACAGAGTTTTCAGTTGGTAAGGTAGCATATACTATGTACAACAACTCTTATTGTTAGAGCAAAAAGATAGTACCTGTAATCTATACAAGCAACTATGATGTCCCTTTCAGATAACTGTTGCCCTAAAAGAGAACCCCATGCTTTGTAGCTGCATCAACAAGAAAACAAACTCCTCAGAACATGCAAATGTTAGATAGCAGGGATAAATGATCCAGGAAAACAGTAGCCTATGGCTGTGAAATTTACTGAATCAAACTTAGAGAGCCTACTAGACTTTATATCCAATCAAGTTGATAGTAAAATAGAGGAAGAAGAATTAATTTCCTTCAATGCATACATCCACCAGACAAACAAAACACGTGAAATAGTGGAAACTAGAGAAGTGACTTCTGTTTGTCACATAGATCCAGCTCAACCTGCATTTTTGTGTCTTTAATCCACTTGTGCAGATTTCGTTTCATCATAAAGTGCAATTACAGAGAAGTTTATAAGTGCAGCCAAATACGTAAGCAGAAGCTACTATCTGTTTCCGAGAGCCTAAGATGTACATGTCTAAATTTGGCTTCCATATCTAAGCTTACTATATCAAGTTTTTCTATACAAAAAATAAACATGGAAAATCATGAAATAAATTTACTCACCCAATAATCCAGGCTCCACCTGTCACAAATGCTACAACTGGCTTCAGCCCATTACTATTTTTAGGTAAATACAGATCAAGCCTGCATCGTATGAAATATCAGTAAATCATGCTCACAAAATAGAAGGATTTGATTAAATTATTTGCCTACCGGAGCAAAGAAATAAACCAAGTAAAATTGCCTACCTATTTCTTGGTTGATCACCATAAACTATACCCCTACGAACTTGACTTGAGAAGAAATAGTAATACCCAACTGCAAAAGACTATCAAACTAGTTATGCTCTACCAAACAGATAATTACATCAAAATTCTGCGTATGTGACCACCATAGTGTCATAAGTGTTTTAACTTAAATACCATTATCTGACCTTCACTTAAGTGTTATAACTTAAGCTCTTAGGTCAAATGATTATTTAATATGATATTAGAGTCAATTTGACTAAGTAATCTAGTGTTAAAATCCAGCATCATCTAAATCATATTATGATAAGTAGTGTTGTTGTTAATCTAGTATTTGTGGCTGTGGGTGTGTTTGATTTATCTAATTTTCATGTGAGAGGGAATGTTACAACTTTAAAATGCTAGTAATAGGTCCTTTATCTATTAGCTTAAACTTACAAGTCAAATTAATGCAAAATCAAGATTTGAGTCTCACATTATTTTATTTAAAAAATTTAAGGATATGACTCATGCTTTCCTATTTAAATTGGATTATGATTTGACTATGATTTAGACTATTAATTAGGTTTATCCCTGGCTTTTCTATTAAGAGTATATTGGTTTACTTTTGGCCTATAAATAGGCTCTAATAATGTATTGTTCTCAAGCAAGGATGAGTAAATAGTTTTTATCTTGAAAATATCCCTTCCCCCCACTATTCTCTTCTCTATTTCTGCCTCTCTAGTTCTCTCTTCTTTCTATTTTTCTCCTCTCTCTCATCTCTCTATCTTTGTTCATATCTGATTTCTATTTTTCTCTCTTTTCCTTCCTCCCTCTCTTTCTGTACTTTCTCCTACATATCAACAGGTATCACACTGAACTCACTGATGAAGAAAATTAAAGGTATGCGCAGATAAGTTAGAAATTTAAGCATGAATATAGCCAAAAATTAGTATCTCTAACAGACCTTGAATAAAGCCTGGCATAAGCAGCAATGAGTAACAACCAAGAGCAAGAAATCTCATGATCCATCTGTAGCCTACCCTGAATAAAATTAAATGATCAGAAAGAATATAATTGTTAAATAATTGTGGAAATCATCTCAAAAAAACAATTTAAAAATACATTAATGTAAATTTAAATTCCTGCAAATGTAAAGACTACAAAAAAAAAAAATCACTTTTTGCATGCATATTCTTTCCTCTTTGTTCAGAGCATACAGGGCTCTGTTGGAGTAGTCAATAATTCATTTCATTACTTGAAAATATATTAAAAATATAACAATAAGTATTATTACCTAGAACTGGAGCTTATAATCTCCACAATAAAGGAAAAGATCAGAAATCATGTCTGCATGCTGTAATTGATGCATTATGGGCAACAAAATGAAGAGCAAACGGTAGCTTTCTTTAAAGCCGGGAAATAAAATAGCATATTCTAATAAATTAGCAGTATATAACAGTTAGAACATAAGAAGAGCTGCAAATATATATGCTGATTCGAGGCAATTAAAGACAGGAGACAATGACTGGTATTTATGCTCTGATGCTGAAAAGAAAGATTACAATTCATGAAGAAAGAAAACCAGTTCCTAACAAAGCAATTGCAATTAAGAATACATTATTTGTCTTTGTACTATTTGTGAGCAATTTACATGCATCTCCATACCTAGTATATCAAAAGGGGCGTCAAACTACCAAAAAGTAATGAAATACAATGGCAAACTAGAAAATCTTAAATCCCTAATCCTGTTGGCATGATTAAGATCTTCCAGAGATTTGACTAGTAAATTTGACTGATAAATGAAATCAAGAGAACAACAAGCATTATGATTTGTCACCTACTGTCTTGTTGAAGTACAGCACCCTCCTAGACAAGCCAAAGTTGAGCAAGATTCCTCAACTTAGCTTCTTAAACACAACAAAGCACCCCAAGCCAACTCATGATAGATTGTGTCAAACGAAGTGGCCTTCCATGTCAAGTAAGCATGTTTTGCACAATCAATTTAATATCAAACAATATGTAGTAATGTCCCAGTAGTCATAAATCAATGAAACTTGATTCAGGCAACTGATGAATCTTTTGTGGCCATAGAGATTCAGCTCCATCTAGTACCACATCAGTTAAATAATAGTTTATCATTTTTTTTCCCCTCATAACCTGGACAAGCTTCTAGCTGGCCAAACTCTTCTGCGGTAACTTCAAGCAGAATAAATTTGCTGAGATTTATCAGTGCAGTCTCCAATTTTAACATGAGCAAACCACCCAAGAAAATTTCCACATCATGCCTGCTATATTTAAAAAAAATAACAAATAAAAATATTTTGCTTTCTTGTTTCAGCCATTCTTGTGTATTGGGAATATTCAAAACCATAGCATATCCACCCTTGCTGCCGATATTCTATACAACAATATGATTCCCTTTTGCATAACTAAAAAGATGAAGCTCTTCCAAGTTTAGTTTCAAATAGAACATGTTTATAATTGGGCATCCAACTTCTACCCACAATTGTTGATGCAAAGGTTGTATTCGATTTACTGTAACTGAAGTTTAAAGAAAAGCCCTCTTCGATTTTCACCTCTTTGTCAATGATTAAACAGCAAGAAATGAACTTTTTAAGTATTCCTTCAGCTCCTCATCTAACTAATATTAAGTTCCAAACAGTCAATGATTACAGTACATTTTTTGATATAAAAACAAAGTTTAACAGCTTTATCTTCAGATCTACCCCTCTTCAAATTCCGCAAAACAAACTTCCAGAAATCCTCTACTTTCGCTACTGGTAATTTGGATTTCCGTGTACAAATTTCTATACAGTGACCAAAGCATTCGCACAATAAGGCCAATTTTTTTCAGTATCATTTATCCATTTTGCAATATCTCCATTTATTCTAGCAATTGTGCTGCAATAGTTACTTAACAGAAACATCACACTATCTCTATTCATTGATAAATAATAACCACCATAAGAAAATAGAGCAATCAATTAATTAAAAAAAAAGAAAAAGCTCAAAAAAGATAATCATACCCGAGATATCTTAAAAGTTTCAAGCTTAACCGAGTAACCAAGAACGTTTCAGCAGCTGCATGACCCACTTCCTTGCTAAGAGACTGGCGCCGGGACCCACCGCTAGAAAGTGAACTAAGCGAGGTTTCGCTGGCGGATCGTCGCCGTCGATGCTGATAGTAATTGCCGAGGGCGGGGGTGGCAGTGTTGGTGGCAGTGGGGGAAGTATTGTAACTTGCAGCTCTGGTAAGAAGAGGTTTGATGACCTTTTCATCGTCTTCGTATAGAGAAGAAATGAGAAGACTAGTCGTGGGATCATCATTTTCAATCTCTGCTTTGATCAACATTGTCGATGGTGGCGACTCTGAAGGACGCACAGTTGCTGGCAAGATCTGAGACGGCATTTTTTGAGGTTTAAACTGTATCCCTGTCGCGTTGTTTGTCTCCTGTAACCGCTGTATGTCGTTGAAACTGTTTGTTTCTTGTTGCTGTTGTTGTTTTTGTGTTTTGTTATTTGATAATCAGGTACGTTGGTTGGTTTTCCTTCTGTTGGGGGTGCGACTGCCAAACGATTCTTGCAGAGCAGAGTGAAATTATTTGAGGATCTGCTCTGTAATGGCAGATGACAATTAGGATCCAGAGACGGACGGAGAGATGAAGGAAGTCGTTGGAAGTTGGGCAAGAAGCAGCCAATGGTAATTTGCCAAATGGGTTTCTATTACTGGATGGAATTAGAATGATAAACTTTTGCTTAGTCACTCTCACCTGCTGCTTGTCTTCTCTCCTAACTTGCATATCTTCAACCTTGGTGTTCTTTCTTAAAGAAAAATGGTATTGTACTCTTTAATTCTCTCTTCTTAATAAAATAGCAGCATTTTTGTTCATCTCAAAAGATTATTTTATTTTAGAATTAATCTTATTTCATTTTTCAAAGTATCCATACATAATTTCATTAATCAATTCATTTTTTTTATAGTAATTTAAGTCACAACTTCATTTCACTTAATTTGTTTGTTACTCAATGACTCAATTCCATGAACAAAGTTTGAAATTTCAAAGAGTATTATTTATTAGCATTATTCACTGTGTTTATGAGTAGGGGGTGTGTAGTGCTATGAACCGAATCGAAAAAAATTAGTTTCTATTGAGAACCAATTTTTTAAGTTAGGTCCTAATTTAAAAGTTTGTGGAACTGAGATGGAATAGAAGAATTCATATTAATTTCAAAAATTAAAAATTATTTTAAAATTAAAAAAATCAAATACCAAGCTTCATGTTAGAATGTATTCTCTTAACCTATTGAATTTTATATATATATATATATAATTTATTTATAATATTAGATTTGCCTTTATTTATATTTTGAAACTAAAACAAATACAAATTCATATTTAATAAATTATGAAATTAATAAAATAATACTATTTAAAATTTTTAATTAAAATTACAAAAAATTAATTATATTAATTTTAAATAATCGGTTCAAATTAAAATACAATATATGTTATTTATTGCTGTATTTATACAAATATATTTATATTTGATTCAACAAATAATTTATTGAAGATAACATTATTTATTCATTGAATTATGTAAAAAAAATTAATTAATATATTTATAATATTTTATTTAACTTAATTTATTTTATTATTTTTATAATAATTTAATAAAATCGTTATATATATATATATATTAAAATTATCTAACAAGTGAACAATTATAGAAAATAAATATATACATGGTGTAATATTTTTAGATATATAATTTTACTTTTGTCAAAAAAATTAACTTTTTCTCTTTGATATTTAATAGTAACTCAAATAATAATATAATAGTTTTTACACAATTTGTCTTATATCAATTCTATAAGTTATTTCTCTTTTCTTTCATTTATTTAATATTTCATTTATGTATTTCATTAATTTTGTAATTTAATATTATTTATTTTAATTTTTAATAAATTTTTTATAATTAAAAATTAAAATTAAAATAATTAATAAATAAAATATCTTGTTTTAGAATCGAAACAGAATGAAACTAAAAATATAATAACCTTTTAAATAGAGTAGGCTTCAATTCTTAATTGAAACTCCAAATCAAAATTTATTTTGCACACGCCTATTTATGAGATTGAAGTAACCAGTCAACTTCTTTCAATTATTTCTAAAAGCATACTTGTCTAAGAATGGTTACAATTCCATTTGATTTAGTTAAATTTAAATTAATTTTTTAATTAAAATAAAAATTTTAAATTAATAAATTTAATTCGAGTTGACTCGTTTTAGTTTGATTTGAACTTAAACCAATAAACAACAGAGTAAATTTAGTTAATTTAATTAGTTCAATTCAATTTAGTTTGAATTAAATATAATTCAAAAATTTATCAAATAGTTGTTGGTTTAATTTTTTTAAACAAAACTAATCCAATAAATTTTGAAGCTCATCCAAACCATTAATCTAGATCGTTTGATTTGGATTTGCCAGCCCTCTATCTGCCTGACTTGTGGACTTTGCCGACTGCCATCAGAGTAAATACCTGATAAATAGTAAGATTTGGCCACCCCTATACCTGCCTGCCTTGTGGATTTTGCCACTGCCATCAAAACGAGCGCTTAATAATTAGTAAGATAAACCTGGATGTCTTTTCCACACTAGAGTATTAGAAGCTTACAAAACCAATGTCTTTCTTTCATTTGTATTTGTACGATAATATTCATTGAGATTTGTTAATCAATATTCAGTTCAGGCCCATCAGACTGTGGGCTTCATTGCATAAATATGTATATATAAGTTTTCCATCCAAGCATCCAACAATTACAATTTTGTTTCTCTACTTTCGTGAGAAGGGAGAGATAATGCTTAATTATAGAAATGGGTGATCATATCATTATTCTTGAATTTATATTGTTGAAGTTTGAGATTTCGTTTATGTATTAATTCTTAGTTCAACAGTATGTCTTTAACTATGTCTATATCTATCTATCTATATACGATTTTTATAATAGAGCGTGAAAAATTTTATGTGCCATGAATCTTTGTCATTTCATAATTAATGGCTAAAACTCATTTACATTTAATAATTTTATAATTTAAAGAATTTAATATCAAATCATTTATTATATCATTAAAGTATCTCTACTATTGAATTTTTTAAATAATTATCCTACTAAAATTATGAAATGTTCATGAATTAAGTCATTGAAATTATCAAATGGCTAGATTTATAGTGCCTAAGTTTCTTGGTATACAAAAGACCAAATGTAAGAAAAACTATATGTATAGATATTTTATTGAATTAATAGTTAACTCATAAAAAAAAATTAAATTTTTACGTTTTTTAATAACAAAATTTTATGGTTTGTAAATTTTTCAAAATCTAAAAAATTGTAAGTTTTTTACTAAAACACTAGGCACTTTTATGATTTGACATCTCACGCCCCCAAATTAGGATTTGTGAATTAGAGTTTAATGGAATAAATTAAGGTAAGAGAAGAGGATTATGAATATTTCAACAGAGTTTTCACTATATATTGGTAATATTCACTAAAACTTGCAAGTATTAAATTCTACAATACTCCAAGTATTTCATATGAAATTTTAACCACTGTCACCCAATATTAATTACGATAAAATTTAAGACATTTATTTATTTGAATAACAATCATTTTCTTACAATATTCTAACAACACAACATATACAATTAATTATTACTCTAAAATATATCAAGTAAAAAGATACTATTTGCTCCACATTATCTATTTTTATTTGCTTCACGTTAACTTGAAAAGTAAGGGGATAAATTAAAACCCAGTAGACATTTATAAATATAAGTGAGATTTTTTAAAAAAGATAATAATAAATATGCTTTCAATTAATCACATTATAAAGAATTGTAAATAAATATAAAAACTAATCATTTAACAATAATATATTTTTGTTATCACTATGTGTTATATATGATTTTGGGGTACTATTTTCAGGAAATGCCGTCCAAGAAACGAGTGGCCTAAGTACTTTAGAAGCTCTATACTCAAAGACCGCTGTCTATGATTTTAAATTTACGAGTTTTTACTGTAGAACTAAAATTGGATCCATAGTCATCGGTGCTAACAAAAAAACCATACACCATTTTACAATTTAACTACACACAATAATAACAAAATAATTTATTCATGCTACTCACAACAGTGTCAACATTAAAAGTATGATTCAATAATAATTGCATTTCTAAAATTATAAAAAAATTTGTATAAAACAAGATAGTATAATAAGTATATTTCTGAAAAATAACTTTTTTTTAAAATTTAAATAACACCTTACTTTTCAATTTTTAAAATACTAAAATACTTAATTATACGTAAAATACCTACTTGAATAGATGAGAGTGTGCACTTGCTAAAATTTTAAAGATCTCCTTCTCTCCTGCTGTCACTATTTAGTAATATTTCACAATAATCAACGTAATTCACTAAAATAAATTACTAACTTGTACTATTTATAATAAAATACAAATAAAATTTTAGTCTAAAATCCAACTAAAATCTGATCCAGAAATTCTAAAATTTTAAAATTTTAAAGTAAAAATATCATTAATAAAAAATTACGAAAAAATTTTTATAATATAAATAATTATAAAAATAACTCAAAAATATTTATACTTAAAACTCAAAATTATTAAAAATTACTACATTGCCTTAATATTTGAAAAATTTTTATTTTGACCCTAAAACTAATATAATTTTTAATTTGATCCTAAAATTATTATAATTTATATTTTTATCTCCACTCAAAATTCTATAAATTTTCACCTAATTTCTAAAAAATTTACTGATTAAACTACTTTATTTAAATTCAAAATTAATAGATTTAATGTCTAAAAAATTAAAATAGTAATAATTTTAATTATAAACTATTATAACAAAATATATTCAACCTTCAATTTTTAACAATGTTTTACATTAAATAAATAAATTTTTCTCAAAATAAAGAAATATAAAATACTTCTCCTTCCTTGCCTCTTTTTTTCCAATTTTTTTCTTCTTTCTTATTCTCCTTCTTCTTCTTCTTCTTCTTCTTCTTTTTCTTCTCCTTCTGCTTCATCTCCTCTTCCCTTCTCTCTTTTTCTTTTCTCTTCTTTTCTCTTTCTCTCTTTCCCGCTGGTTCTACAAGCTTCTTCTCAATTTTACATTCCTGTACACATATATATATTATTAGAATTGAGCCAAGAAAAAGACAAATTTTGGGCCTTAAAATTTTTTTTTCTTCTTATTGGGTTAGGCTATGACATGACATGATATGATTATATATATAAATATGAACACTTTACATGTATCTATAAATTGAATTGCTACACGAGAGAGTCCCAAATATACGCTAATAATAATAGGTCCAATTCAAATAACACTTTACTTTTTAATTTTTAAAATAATAAAATACTCACTTATATATAAAATACCTACCTGGATAAGTAAGAGTATACATTTGCTAGAAATTTAAATATTCTCTTCCTTTCTTCTGTCACAACTTAGTAACATTTCACAATAATCGACGCAATTCATTAAAATAAATTACTAATTTGTATTGTTTATAATAAAAAATAAATAAAGTTTTAGTCTAAAATTCAGCTAAAATCTGATTTAGAAATTCTAAAATTTTAAATTTTTAAAGTAAAAGTATCATTAATGAAAAATTACGAAAAAATTTTTATAATATAAATAATTATAAAAATACCTCAAAAATATTTACACTTAAAACTGAAAATTATTAAAAATTACCATATTACCCTAATATTTTAAAATTTTTTATTTTAACCCCAAAGCTAATATAATTTTTAATTTGATCCCAAAATTATTATAATTTATATTTTTACCTCCACTCAAAATTATATAAATTTTCACTTAATTTTCAATAATTTTTAAAAATTTTATCGATTAAATTACTTTATTTAAATTCAAAATCAATAGATCTAATACCCAAGAAATCAAAATAGTAATAATTTTAATTATAAACTATTATAACAAAATATATTTATTACTATTAATTTCTAATAATTTTTACATTAAATAAATAAATTTTTCTCAAAATAAAGAAAAATAAAATACTTCTCCTGGCTCCTTATCTCCTTTCTCCAATTTTTTATCTTCTTCCTTCTCCTCTTCCTTTTTCTTCTTCTCCTTCTACTTCATCTCCTTTTCCTTTCTCTGTTTTTCTTTTCTCTTCTTTTCTCTTTCTCTCCTTCTCTCGTCGGTTCTACAAGCTTGTTCTCAATTCTACATTCCTACGCACATATATATACTATTGGAATTGGGCCAAGAAAAAAGCAAAATTTAGGCCTTAAATTTTTTTTTCTTCTTATTGGGTCGGGCTATGACATGACGTGATATGATTATATACATAAATATGAACACTTCACATGTATCTATAAATTGAATTGCTACACGAGAGGGTTCCAAATATACACTAATAATAAGGGGTTTATCTTGTGAACAATTCAATTCATTAGTTCATATATAAGTCTTGCAAAATTGTAAAACATTTATATTGTTGAAAATTTAGAGTTTTCTTTTAAATTTTTTCAAAATTAAGTCGTTGACATGTTAGACTCAGAAGTAAAATTTAATCCAAAGTTCAAGTAATCAAATCATAGCTTTTATTGTTGAGAGTTCAAATAATGCCATATTCTAATTGATTTGTTTCATTTTATGTCTACTTCAAGAGTTTTACAAATGTTTCTCTTTCTAAACTGCTAATGTTTACTTTTATTTTAACATGGCAAGCAAAAATTTTGAAACTTTGTGCTAAAGACAACTAAATGGTCAAATAAGGACGTACTAAAGTTTCTTTACGGGCAACTATACTTTGTTGAATGTAAAAGGAGGACTTTTTATAATATATGGAATCTACAAATTAATCCCACTTCACATATTGAAAGTTGGATCAAAGCCTTAATTTTAGTCGTAAATGCAAAATGTACTTTGTCAAAAGCTACTCAATCATTGCAACACTACCCCTATAAAATCGTGATTGGCAGAACCCAAGTAAACGAAAATTCCATATAAAAGAATACCACTAAAGCATTCAGCTCTATCAATACGTCTGCAGTTTGCTATCGAATAAAAATAGTGATTGTAATCACGTTGGCAGATGGTCGATGAATCGAAATTCCAACTTATAAATCTTATGATAATCCTCGGAACTCATATAGAAGATAAGATACAACCAATGATGAGGATATGATCGATGATGCAGCGCGGCTGCGCAGCCCAATCGACGACCAAACGCATTGCTCGAAAATGAGCTGTGCCACAACTCAAACTGTGTGTAGCAAATTGCAAGCAATGCTTCAGTTCATAATATTATAAAAAAGATTAAAGAGCTGAGCACTATTGATTTATTTTTTTAGGACTTTTGCCTTTTTCATAAAGCACCAAAAAGAAATCATGGTGCAATCAAAATACAGTGTCCTTCATTCGTGACATAAGCTAATTATTCAACTAAATTTACTTAATTAATTATTGCATAAGGCGAAAGGTTTGTAAAAAAGAATCGCTTTTATCCAAGGATTTACTCAATTTTCTTTATTAGGCTTGACATTAATTATTCTTTAAAGAATGATTAATGTTTAAGAATTTACTTAATCACTTAAGTTTTTAGTAAAAAAATTTTGGTTTTTATTGAAATCCCCAAATCAATTTCATCAACTTCTTTAAGGGTGGAATAATTATAAGATAGACTCACGTAATTATCTTTAGAGTTAGGCATTTGCCGTGGTTGATGGGAGAAGTAACAATTGAATAGACCCGGCATGAATTAAGAAGCAAGCAAGCAATTGCCAAAATCGTGGTGAAGAAAAGCACTAAAAGCACTTTCCATATGGTTAACTTCAAAGAGAAACAAGTTTCCCCTCATATCAGAGTGAATTGGCTCATGGATTTGTTTCATTCTTCCACTTTTTGGGAAGCCAGAGAGATTAAATTGTGATAGAGACTTATTGATTAGCCTAGAGTTAATTTGTTTGTTTGATTGCTGCTCTATTTGTTGAACGTTATTTTGTAAGCTTGTTAATTTAGATATACAATAATAAATGAAAATGAAAATTTTTGAGGAATTAATAGCCAGCCACTTGATATTTAACACTCCTACACTTCAAAAATTTTCTTTTTCGCTTTTTTTTTTAAAAATTTCTTTGTGTTGGATTAATGGTAGCTAGCTAGCGATAGCTATGCTTTTTGCCTTTAACTAGCTACCTGTTGCACAATTTTAAATGAGTATGATGATGGGTTTTCCTGCCAAAGATGCTCACCTATGTATATAAGTTAACTATACAGGTTATTCGTGTAAAGGCAAGGCTTGCAATTTGGTCTTCTTCTTATCAAATTTCATATAAATAAAATATGACGAAGGACTCGATAGATTTGCATCCATTTAGATATATTAAAACGTGATCTTAGAGATCGATAATAAATCAATCAAATATTTCAAATGATATTTTTAATTAATTAACCTTAATTAAAATCATAGCCACCCTTGTTTTAATCATCCCACACATGCATGAATATTAATATCACATGCGGTTAATTTACACAATCATGATAATGATTAATGGTATGTTTTATTCTCCGAATTAATGGATGCTTAGTCCATATCCCATTATATTAAGATGATTAAAACTGACTTTAATTAATATATCTTGGTATATAATCATGTTGAATTTTGTGGTGTCCTGATTGCAAAACGTAATGCATTGCTTGATACGTGTCGTCTGTGCTGCGTAGTGGGATTTAATTTCCAACCACAATTCGTTATCCATAATAAAATATAATTTTCTGAAACTGATATAATCGAAAGAGATTAGAAAGGATTTATGTATAATCTCTTTGATGATCCGTAGACGTAATGTTTCTGAAGCATGCAAAATTTCCATTAACGTAATTACATTTCCAGCAGTTGTTCCTTCTTTTACAGTCAAAAGTAGGATTAGCTAGCCCATTATAATCCGTAGTCATATCATGTGCAGTTCCAATAAACTTTCTTCGTAGCCGGTAGAATCCCCATTTTATGGAATTCTGCATGTAAACCAGATACATTATTACATATAATATTGTCAGCAAATCGACAGAAGGCTGACTTTTTTTTTTTTCCGTAATTGAAACAATTAATTACTTGGTGCAAAATGGCCAATTCAAATTACTTGGTGGAAAATGGCCAAACTATATACATTTGTTTTAGTTTTTTCTGTCCATATGTTCTTTATTCTTTAAAAAAAGGGCAAGAGAAGAAAAGAGAGAGAAAAACCCTTCACGCACAGTGTGCTGAAATCCTCTTTAGCTAGTTTCCCTTCTTCATTTTCGTGATCATGGTTATTGAAAATTGAGAGTCTTTTTAACATTGAATTGAAGTGCATGCATGCATCATGCACGCTAAATCATTTAGATGTAAACGCTAGGCTTATTCCGTTTAAGCTGCTGCATTCCGGGTTTAAATTTGCTACAAATTATACCATTAAAAACTACACGCACTTGATCTATATATGAATGTGATGCTGGGCAAAATAAGATAACAACGCCAATATATCTTTTTATACATGAGATTGCTTAGCTATTTAATTATTTAAAGTACTTCAAAGTTTGAAACGCAGCTTTAAAATTAACTTATATAATATTAATGTTCAAGTAATGAAAATATAATTTTTTTTCTTAATCGATAAAATCTTAATTATAAATCACTTTTTTTTTCATTTTTATTTGAAAACATCTTAAATATGATTACATGAATTCTTATCTTTAATTTGAAGCCTTTAATTCAAGTGAAAAATTTAATACGATACTAAATTAAGTTTAACTTCATGTGTTATGCTTAAATTTGTATTACTACTAAAATTTAAAATTAATTATTTGAGTTTTTGTAATAAAAATTACAATAATTATTTGAACTCACCTAATAAAATTCGTTAAATAAAATCGAATAAATTTTGAATAATTATTTAGATTCACACGATAAATTTATTAAATAAAATTAGATAAAATTTAATTTACATATTAAAAGAATAAAAACAAAATAAAAATTTAAATTGCACGTGAAGGAATGAAAAGAACTTAAATACATTGTATTATTTGAATTTACATGATAATTAATCGATTAAAATTTGACTTACATGCAAAGGCAACGAAACAACTTAACTAATGGTCTGAGTTAAGTATTAGCCGAAACCGGAGCATTATTTCCTTCAAATAACTTCAGTTACAACTCCAACTTCTACTTACGAAATACAATTGTAGGTACAAACCCAACTTCAGCTTATGATATTCATCCATCCTATCAAACTTTTATTTAATAAAAGTATATGGGTTCAAACCAGACATACATGTATAATATAAAACAGTATTGGAGTATTTGTTCAAACCTCATGTGGTAAGAGTATTTTCTTCTTAAAATAATAATACATGAAAGTTCAACTTGTACTTATCCTATTATCTATCAACTTGTACCCATTATCTTCGTATGATCGATACAAAATGAGGATAAAGAACGAATGAATTAATTTCTTTCATAATTTTTTATATGGAAGGTGATGGAAAACCGAGTGCACGTATTTGCCCAAAACGTCATCTGCTTATTTATCCAAATCATGACGAAACCGAATCTGATTCGATTTACCAATTGTTAGCATCTTACCACATCTCACTCATGCTTCCCCGAAATTTTATATTTGCATTACTTCAAGAATAACAATACTGGAACGGCCTGAGTTTCCATAAATTTTTGAGGTGATTTGTTGAAAGTGCAAATTTTATGAAATATAATATTTAACTAATTTTGATCAAAATTTTTAGAGTTTTAATTAATCACCTACCTAAAATCACCTTGAAATAAAACGATATGCAATTAATTTTTTTTAAAAAAATAATCTTACCAATGTGTTTTAAGTATTTGGATCCTTGCTTGAGAATATACAGGAAACAAACTTTGATTTTTTAAAACTCAGGATCAACCTTCCACAAGATAACTTATAATGAATCCAAATCATGTGGATTCATGAATATCTAGGCTTCAGTTGTAAAGAAAGTTGTAGTAATTTACTCAAATTAAATAAATAAATAAAATAAACTCTTTGATCCACAGAATTATCCCAAAATTATCATTTTTTTAAAACTGAAGTGGGCGACATATGGTACAAATCTGTTATTCATTTGATTACAATCTACCAAAAATTGAAATTGACAATTTCTAAAATCTACTTTTTCAACTCTCCAAAAAATTATAAATATTTTTCTGAGAAAATTTTAAGTGGAACAATTCTATTATATCAATATAGGATTATCCAATCAATGAATTAAAAAAAAATTATTTATTAATAATAGATAAACAAAGTTAAAAGTAGTATTTATTTTAATGAAAAAAATTTATAAAATCTAATAATTTTTTTTAATTCAATATCAATGAATAAATCTTTTTCACTTTATTAATTGAATAACTTTATTACATTACTTATATTAATATGGTGGGATTATTCCTTCTAACACTTTCTCATATTCCTTTCCTCACACGTCACAGAATCCATATCCCTTCATATTTGAAGCATGCATGAGCTAGCAGAAACCAAACAATAATATTGGATAAACTAAAGTATATAAAGATACTAGAATAATTACCAAATTTAATTCAACACCACAACACAGTATCAATACTTCAGTTACATATCACATATGTACATAAATGATAAAGCAATGCCAAACCTTTTATTTTTCATCTATTCAATTTCGATCCCTTCCCAACTCTTGAGAAGATTGTGGTTCTGATCAATCGATCACGGTAGCAAGAATCAGAATCCCTAACCGGCCAAACCAAATTAAAACCTAAAATGATGCTCGATCGATCGATCAATTGGTTTGATCATATATGAAAGATGAAAAGTAGAAGCATATACTCGTGTTTAATATTGTACAAAACTAACTCCACAATTATAAAAGTATGATAGTTTGATACCTTTAATAGTACTTAACCAAGTATATGCCTTAAGTGATCAATGAATCATATATTCTTGCATGCAAGCAAAGAGGATATATGGTGAAGAGATATGACTTTTCAATCCATTTTCAAAGGAGGTAAATTAAAGATAGGAATTTTTTTTTTTTCAAGTTAAAGAGAGATATTCTTCTTTGATCAATTTATAAGTGCATTGTGTATGGAAGCATAATAAAGAATCATATGCTTAAGAATCATTTGTAGTGCTCTTGAATTTTGAACCAAACATGACACTTTGAAAATTATTAAACAAGACCTTAGTTGAAATAATAAATCGAGATATGAAGTTGTGAGATTGAAGATAGGCATATTATTATTATTCTTCTTTTGTAAAAGCTAGGTAGCATGCATTTATTCACGAGATTAAGGTGCGTTGTTCAAGTTCATTCATGCATAGCACTGTAGTAGGAATTGTCAAGATTAATGGATGGTTGAAGGCATTTGACATCGAGTGGATCTTAGTACAATCTCTGCAGCTTGGCAGATTATTCTAATACATGTCCTGAAATTCTGAAAATGAAAACCAACGAAATTAAGAAAATGATGGGGGCATAAATTTTGTACCCACCGAAGATTCTTAATTAAAATTTTCAAATCAATAGTTTAGGCATACATTTGCATGAAGATATATAAGCAGAATTGAAAAAAGAGTAGTCAACTTTTTAAATTTTAGAATCATTTTCTTTTATTAAAATCTCAGAGAGAAAATGAAGTTAAAAAATAAAAATTATATAAAATGATATCTTATTCTAAACGATAAGAAATATATATACACAAAAAATTTAAAAAAAGAATTATTAAAAATTAAATAAAATATAAACTAAAATATTTTTTATTTATCTTAGAAAAATACTGATTTTTAATTTTAAAAAAAAAAAGAGAGCTTTATTAAATTATAAAATAAAAATTCATACAAATTTTTTTAACGAAAGAGACGTGAAAAATAAAATTTCATCCCATCAACCTATCAAATCCAATTTAGATTGAGTCCACTTCAAATTTAGACAGGGAAGCGAGTAGCATCAAATTAAATAATAATGCTCAAAAATTGATTAATTAAGTGTAAATATATTTTCTAAATACGCGAACCATATAATAGTTGTGTAGCTTCAATAACTGAGCAGCAGTACTGTGGGGTCAAATGGTATAATTTGTATACAACATAGAATAGAATAGAATATATTTCTATACATGAGATTGAGACACGATAATGTTATAAAAGATTTGCAAGGAAAAAGGAGAAGAAGAGGTGGGTAGCTTGCAAGGGCGCACCCAAAATTGCTATCCGAATCAGACCATCATTTTCATGTCTTGTAATTGGTCCAGTAAATGAAAGGCCTCTTGGATTTGGTGGGTACTACTCCTTTTCTTCTCTCTCTCTCTACCTGACATTCTACGTGGAAATTATTTCTTTCTTTCCCCACTAAATTATTTGAACCACAAATTCACCTTAAGCTTAAATAATTAGCACAAAATCAGTTGTCTAGATGTTCACTAACCTAACTATTTATATTTGGCCTTTAGATTTCATTACAAAACATCTCCTCAACTCATGCATAATAATGTTGTTCCTTTGTTTGAATCGTGTTTCAGAAGAGAGTCTGCATGCATAATATGATAAAATGTAGCCAAATATCCGAGAAATAATTAGTTGACTATAGTGGGTCGAAAATTGATGAAAGATGCGTACAATATTGTATTATGCTTTTTCAATAACTCAACTCAACATCAATCCAATTCACCTCCCCTAATTTCTACTCTTGTATGGGTACCCAAATTTCTGGTAGCATCTCTTCTACTTTTATATATATATATATATATATATATATTTTTTTTTTTTTTCCTTGTACGATTTTGTTCTTGGAATATGGTATATTTTGTACTGATTATTATTTGTTGCAGTAATTCTTAAGATACTTAACTACACAATCTGTTTCTTTAAGTAGAGATTAGAGACAACATATTAAATGTAAAATATTAAGGGGAAGAAAATGAAAAAGAGAGATGGTAGGGGGGCATATCTTTGAGTCAGCCATCACCGCACGCTGTCAGTTTTCCACAATCAAAATAATTGTTGGTGGTGTTGCATTGCAATCCATGTCACAGTTTTTACTTTGGGATTTTTGAAATATTTATGGAAAATTGAATTAATTTTCATGCTGGCAAGTTGCGGGATATAGAACAAGAGAATAGAACCTGGAACCTTTCTCTTCTCTCTCACCCCCCCCCCCCCCCCCCCCCAACAGCTACTATAATTTTTCTAGCTGTATTCCCATTATTATACAATTATTGCTTATTCCAAGTGCATTATTGCAATCACATATAAATGTTTATTTCTTATCCTAGATAGATTTTATGCTTGCATGAAATGATTTTGAGCTACCTTATCTGTAGTAACAGAACCCGGAAAAGCTGAATACCCAGTAGAACATAATTAAAGATATTCTAATCCCATTATTCCAATAATTTTCCTTCTTGATTGCATGGCTTGATTTGCAACGGCTGATAGTGTATAAGCTTAATACATGATATATGATCTCCTTTTTATATTGATCCAAAGATTCTGATTTGGTTAATCGTAGTAGTGATTGGGAAATAATTGAAACCTTTATTATCCTCAGTTAGTGGAAATCTAATTAGACTTGACCTTTGTGTGGTTGTACTTGAATTAGCCAATGAGCTTCAATTTCACAAAATAAACAGCTCGACTTACTGAGAGGACATTTAATTTGCTAATCAATTATCCAAATTGCCCTTAGTCTCAAGCATTTTTCATGTAAAAAAACAATGTGTTTGTAGTAAATTGAAAGTGGGAATTGAAACACAGTAATTTCTTTTAATAAATCAAAATATATATGCATTTATGGTTTGTTTTATTCATGTGTATGATATTGAATGATTCAGATTGGAATGGACCCACTGGCATGCCAGCCACTTTAAATTCCCACCCTCTTTCAAATGTAGATGATCAGAAGACGTTGGGGAAGAAGTAGTCAAATCCGGTAGCGGTTTGGTCATTTTTCCGGCGAACCTTCCCAAGTGGAGAAAGCATAGGATCGATATATATTACAAGTGCTGAGGATATTTTAGAATGTGCTGTCAAGCAGCCCATCAATCATATATTCCTTTCTCGACCCCATAAATAAATGTGGCCATGGCCTTCAATTGAACATTCACAAGTCACAAGCAAAAGCTACTTCTACTAAAACAGACATCATCTAGTGCTAGCTTTCTCTCCTTCTCCCCACCCCCCTCCCGTCAGGAAAATTTGTAGGAGAAAAGGAAGAGAAAGAGATGGTGAAGTTTTCCAAGCAGTTTGAGGGTCAGCTTGTTCCTGAATGGAAAGAAGCTTTTGTTGATTATTGGCAACTCAAGAAAGATCTGAAGAAAATTCATCTCCTTACTCATAAGAATAATAATGACAATATTGATAATACCACAAGTACTACACCCACCAAGAAGCATCGTTCTTCTTTTACCAACAGCTTCCTATGCTCTCTTGGGAAGAAGTTCTCTTTATTTGGTCATCAACAAAACAGAGAACACGGTGCCATTCAAGTATACTCTCTCTTCTCTCTCTCTCAGTTTATATATATATGCATTATGCTTGCCTGATTGTATTTCTAACTGATATTCACCTATTCATGTGTGTTTTATTGATATTGTTAGGTGCATAAGAAACTTGCTAGTTCTGATAGCAAGGGAGATCAGTATGAGACAGAGCTGCTGGAGCAATTTGCTGATACTGATGCTGCCAAAGAATTTTTTGCATGTTTGGACATGCAACTCAATAAAGTGAACCAATTCTACAGGACAAAGGAGAAAGAGTTCTTGGACAGAGGGGAGTCTTTGAAGAAACAGATGGAGATTCTCCTTGAACTCAGAACTGCCCTCAAGCAAGAGCGCGACAAAGGAGCTTCCTCCCAGGACTCCGAGGACGCTTCTTTTTCATGCACCATCTCGCGCGGTATGTAATTAACTTTGTGTCTTATAGGTCTATCAAAATGATGATAGAACATATATTTTTTACTGTCACCCCTGGTAAGCAATTTAGGATATTTTCATATGATTTATTTTATTCAGTTAAACATAAGACATATAAGGTGCCACATTCTCTTTTTTTCATATAAATCAGAATATGAATACTTCTATCAGTACGTAAATGCATCGGCTGGTAATTTCTTTTGGTTCTCATAGTACAAATTAGTCATTATAATTTGTACTTAAATAGATGGAATTTCAGACTATTTAATGGAAGCTGAAATGTTAAATTTAGAACAAATAAAAGGGATTTTTTTTTCAAGTTTATGGAATAGAATTATCAAATTAATTATGTGTTATTTGTGTGTCTAATCTTTCTTTCCCCTGGTTACAGAGGAGTCCATTAAGGACAGGACGGAGGAAGAGCAACTGCAAGACAACAGCACAGATGACGTAGAGAAAAATGATGAGTCATTTACAGAATCCCTGGGATCAGATGAGATAGGAAAATCAATAAGAATGAAAAGAGAGGATAGCAAACTTAGGACACTTTCGGGTCGTGTTTACAATTGCCAAGGGAAAAACATAAGAATAAATATTCCTCTAACAACGCCATCTCGTACTTTCTCAGCAGTCAGTTACTTAGTTTGGGGAGATTTAGTTAATCAGTCCTCCAAAAAAAATCCTGAAGGAAGTTACAGGCTGCACATCAACAAAAAAAAGTTGCATCATGCAGAAAAGATGATAAGAGGAGCTTTCATTGAGCTCTATAAGGGATTGGGTTTTCTTAAGACCTACAGGTACCATTTTTAAAATTAAAGTAATAACATCATTCAGTTTACCGAAGAAAGAGAAATCTTACCTGTTTATTTGCTACAGGAACTTAAATATGCTTGCTTTTATAAAGATTTTGAAGAAATTTGACAAAGTAAGTGATTTAAGAGTTTGTGTGGTCTCCGTAAGCATTGCATTTTTGTTTTGCTTATGTAAATAAATAAGGGTTATTTTTCTTGGTTCTTTTTTCAGGTTACTGGAAAACAAGTTCTTCCCATTTATCTGAAAGTAGTAGAGAGTTCCTATTTCAATGGTTCTGATAAGGTAAACAACAAAAGTAAAATATCGATCGTGCAAAGGTTGTTACATAATATGCCAGGAAGAATTTTAAGAAAATTGTTTGGATGTTTACCACTTGCTAATAGGTATACTATCATCTATTAACTTGCCGACAATGTTAAGTGGCCATTGATCTTGTAGTTTGCGTCTGCATAAAGGATTCCTCCCATTTTCTTAAATCAAATTTAGATTTTCTTGTCCAATATCTATATTGGAGTACAACTTTGTAAAGCAGTTAAATTTGCTTACTAGTTTCAGAAATGACAGGTAATCAATTTAGCAGATGAAGTTGAGGAGCTATTTATCAAACACTTTGCTGAAGAAGACCGAAGAAAGGCCATGAAATATCTCAAACCCCATCAACATAAAGAATCGCATAGTGTAACCTTCTTCATTGGTAAGTTGTAGCAAATTTTGGTTAACAACTATTAACATCATTAAAATTCTATTATAATACTTTGAATTGAACTTAGTTGCAATCCACCCTTCTTAATAGAGAGCTTTTAACTTGTTTACTTTGTCTTTGTGGGCAATAATATTGGTTTTAAAGCAAAAAAAGAAAGCAAAAATGGACCCTCCACTAGCCTTTGAAATGAAGGGCAGGCAGCACCTAGTTCACTTTTTTTGGGTGGATGATAAAGCACAGGTCCCATGCTACACCATTATAGTGTTATCAGACAAATAACTAGACCGTACGAATGCTGAACCTTAAAAAAATCCATTAACACCTAAAGCCAACAACAGTTGCTTTCACACAGTATCAAGCGACCTTTTCTATCATAAACTTGAAACACCAACAATTGATTTTTTACATTATTGGATTTCAATAAAGTCTCTGTTGCACATTTGATCATCATACATATCAGACGTTATTGAAAGAATGCTAGTTGCTAGAGTAGCTTAGTAAATACGATAAAGCTTGAACTGTACAAATTTAGGCTTGATTACCTGGATAGAATATCCGGATCTGCAATGAATCAATATTGAACAAAAATTAACTTTTTTTCTTCCAATTCAATCAGGGCTGTTCACTGGATGCTTCATTGCTCTGTTGGCTGGATATGTTATAATGGCTCATATCACAGGAATGTACAGACCGCGACCGGATACAGTCTATATGGAAACTGTCTATCCTGTACTTAGGCAAGTAGTCCTCAATTTTTAATTCCTTGGCATCAACTTTAAAAGTTGTTCCTTAAAGAAAGCTCATAGAACAATTTTTTTTTTGGTATTCTGCAGTATGTTCGGCCTTTTGTTCCTACACTTCTTCCTGTATGGTTGCAACATTTTTATGTGGAAGAAGGCCCGTATAAATTATAGCTTCATTTTTGAGCTGGCCCCTACAAAGGAACTTAAGTACAGAGGTATTTTCTTGATATGTACCGCATCGATGTCCGCTGTAGTTGGGGTCATGTTTGTTCATTTGTCACTACTCACAAAAGGGTATTCGTATTCTCAAGTTCAAGCAATTCCAGGCCTTCTGTTATTGGTAATTATTTCCTTATGGCACGTTATAAGTTATGAAACTTAAATTTTAACCATTATGATTTTCAATAATATTTGTTTCTCATGGATAAAATCTTAGATTTTCCTGATGTGCAGATCTTTTTGCTGTTGCTTGTGTGCCCCTTCAATATTTTCTACCGATCAAATCGTTACCGATTCCTTTGTGTGATAAGGAACATCATTCTTTCACCTCTCTATAAGGTACGGCCATTAATGTCAGTCAGAAAGCAAACCACTTGTAATTTAAGCGTAGTCATGGTTCTGAGGCATGTATGATTGTTAAATTATCTCTGCAGGTTCTGATGCTGGACTTCTTCATGGCTGATCAACTTTGTAGTCAGGTAGGTGTATGAGCTAATTAACTTCACTGTGTTGTGAAATGATACATAATTTTGTAGTTGATCCGCAATATATGTCTTCACTGATCAATATTTGCATTGTTGCATAGGTGCCAATGCTCAGGAATCTGGAGTTTGTGGCATGTTACTACATAACTGGCAGCTATAAAACTCAGGATTATGGTTATTGCATAAGAGCTAAGCATTACAGGGATCTTGCTTATGCAGTGTCCTTCCTGCCTTATTACTGGAGGGCCATGCAGGTATATAATAGTACTCTACTCTCTGGCCCCTTCCTTCATATTTCCTTATTGAGTAAATTATTGGATAAATATGTCTCAATATGTTTTTTATAGAATTTATGACATATAATCTGATGAAAGAATTTACTAATTGGGTTCGCAGTGTGCTCGGCGATGGTTTGACGAGGGGCAGACAAGCCATCTGGTCAATCTAGGCAAATATGTATCAGCAATGCTAGCAGCAGGAGCCAAAGTAGCTTATGAGAAAGAAAGAAGTGTTGGATGGTTGTGTTTAGTTGTGGTGGTGTCAAGTGCTGCAACAGTGTACCAATTATATTGGGACTTTGTTAAGGACTGGGGTTTGCTGCAAATGAATTCCAAGAATCCATGGCTAAGGAATGAATTAATGCTTCGCCGAAAGTCCATTTACTACTTCTCCATGGTATATGTTACACCATAATCTTTTAGTTCACTTCCAGGTGAAGTAAAATTAGCTAACCAGGCCTCCAACTCCATGACAAAAGGTCCTACCAATTGGTTCCAATTGAGAAATCAATTTGGCTTTTACAGATGATCAATATAAAGAAGTTTTGAGGATAACGACGAACATATTAGATGCTAATAAAAGTAAAATTCCAGTCTAAATCTAAATAGACAAGATGAGAGAAGAAAGAATTAGACAGTGTCTGAAACGAAGTACACGACATATACACGTTCATTTTCCGTCTCTGTCTGGGAATACAGCATTTCATTTTCAGAAATGATTTGAACAAAATTTTGATCATAATGCAGGGATTGAACCTCGTCCTCAGGCTTGCTTGGTTACAGACCGTTCTCCATTCATACTTCGAACATGTTGATTACAGAGTAACCGCCTTATTTTTAGCAGCCCTTGAAGTCATTAGAAGAGGAATTTGGAACTTTTACAGGTATCAATCTTTTAGTCATTATCAATAGTTATATGCACCCATATTTGTGCACATCAACATGTAATTAAATTGTGCACATCACATCACTTTCGTTTTTTTGACTAATAAACAACTGCTTTGATGGTCCAGATTGGAGAATGAGCATCTAAATAATGCTGGCAAATTTAGAGCAGTTAAGACAGTGCCACTTCCATTTGAGGTAGATGAGGAAGACTGATGCCCTACTATTGGCAACAGTTGCTCACAGAATTCGATACGACAGGGCGAAGGATGTTTTTCAACCAAATCCTTCCAAGAAGAACTTTATCGCCTTGGTACAAGTTGATGTAACAACTAACCATACATCAACTTTGTTCTTATTATTGTTACTTGGATATGGGGAAAAAAAATGGTTCATACTTGTATACCTAATTTTCTCCAACAAAGAGAAAGAAATTCATTCAATTGCTTTGAGTTAATATCTAGTTAACTCCTTGCCATGAATAATTTTTGGTTCTTATGTTTGCTTTCAATCCACATTCTATACGAGAATGAAAATGACAGCCAAGATAAACCGTCTTTTGATGGCTTAATATAGTCGAGGCCATATGAATCCCATTTTGCTCAAGCTAAGATGCTCGATACACATGTCCAACGGGCCACTTAGTACAGTTGATCTGCATGCTAATCCTTTTTATCTATGTGCATCAACAACAACTGCATTTTGTTGCCACTGCTGCTAGATTTTCTGATAAGCATTTTCACACAGAAGAGATAATTGTGCAATGCAGTTCTAACCAAAGCAGAATTGAGTTATCTGCCAAGCCCAAATGCAGTTAAAGTTTGCTAATCCAAATAACTCAAGCGGTTTTAAGGCTACGTAGGAAAAAGGTGCATGAATCTTCGAGTTCCATTACCAGTTGAAGATGGTTTCAGTCTGAAGAATGATATCTTTATCCAGAAAAACCGGGGGAAAAATGTCTTTACAACTTCGGGATGGCATAATTCTTATGGAAGCAAAATTGATTGATTCCATCTCCTTGTCAAGTAAAAATATTACAGCCCCTCGATACCTCACAAGAGATTCCAATCTCTGAATTGTGTCCAAATATATCGAAAAAAAAAATATTAATAATATAGTAAACCAACGGAATTGTTAGCTTTGAGGACATGCCACTCAAAACAGGGATCCCCTGTTCTGTTAGTTGCTTCAGCAGATGGAGAGAAATGCATCCGATGAAAAGAGTTGTATATCATACAGTCGTCTACTTGTGTTGAGCTGACTGCAATGTGTTGACCAACGTTGACTAGAAGTGATTGAAGTTTTGCTCTTTGTTGTTCATTGTGCACCTTTGTAATCAAAATGTATCACAGCATTGCATGTTCTTTTGTGATTTTTTTTTTCCTTTTTTTTTTTTTATTATTAAAATGCTTTCACTTGCAATGTAATATTATAACATTACGCACACAAACGCTTCGTATATAACTTAATGTACGGATGGCAAAGGGCTGGGAACAGCCTTCCGATCCCGTCATTGTTTTAGGAGTAATATATCCGTCTCCTTGTTGAAAAAAAATTAAAAAAAAAATAAAAAAAATTCTCCTCCCAACCCCTTCTTGTTTTACGGTAAGGATTTTTATCCTCAACCTGTCTCTCTCTGTTTATTAATAATTAATAAATTTATATAAAATATTAATATAAATAAATAAATTATTTATTTAAATTTATATATAAACATCAATAAATTATATGTCAATAAATTATAATTTTAATTTTTAATAAAAATAATAAATTAATTAATTAAATAAAATTATTAGAATTTTATAAAATTTTGTGTTAATTTTTGAAAAAAATATTTATTTTTTTTTTGTTAATTTTATAACAAAAAAAATTTAATTGATAAATAAGAAATAAAATTATTTTTTTGAGAGTCATTTTTTTTATTGTTAATTTTGTATTAATATATTAAAAAATTAATTCAATAATTATAATTAATTATTAAATTTAATATTAGTTAATTATTATGTTTTATTTTAATAATTTGAATTAATAAAAAAATAAATCTATTTATATAAATATAAATTAATTTTATTTTGTAAATATATTATAATATAGAAATAAACAAGGCGGAGTGAGAATTGGAGATTGTTCCCAGCCCTACTCACTTTTCGTTCTTGTCCTCGTCCTATTTTCGGATTCAAAAATAATTTTCTTTCCCAATTTCCACCCGAACGAGGCACCAGCCGTCGCAGACCGCCGACACCGGTGAGCATTTTTGTCATTCCAAACTCTTAAGGGGTGGTGTTATCGTTATACGAGTATGCAGATCATCTATTTTAAGTAATTTTATTTATTTAAAAAATAATTTATATAAAGATCCCTATTTAAATCATAAAAACAAGTCTTATAAAAGTAAAATAAAAATAAAAACAGAACTTTGAAGGATTAATCGATCATTATTACGCGGCAATTGTATTCCTTTATTGGATATTTGCCTCGCCCCCACCCCCGCATCCCACTTTGATCAAATTGAGCAGACTGCTACCACAAAATCGGCAATGGCAGCGGCTACTGCCCACGGTTCCTCTATATGTTTTCTTTCATTCCCGACCGTTAAACCTCACAAACCCTTTAATTCCCTTCTCTGCCCAAGCAACTTCCAGCCGGTTTCTTTCTCCAACACAACAAACCCTACTATTTCTTGCCCCAGGTAATATGACAACTAAGCCTCAAACCCGTGAAGGGTTTTTCTTTTCTCTTACGTGTTTCCTTCAATTTCACTTTCTTTCGTATGAAAATTTATTTGTTTTTTTGAAGTACTATAGCAAAATGTGTAATCGGAATTTCTTATTATTTTTACTTCTATTGCTTTCAGGTTGAGAGTTTCTAGTGCGAAACAAGTGGCCTCAAAGCGGGCGTATAGGGTATTTGCGGTTTCTGAGTCAAATGCAGAAGCGGAATTGAGTGATTTAAATAAGGTATGTGATATGGGTTTTATTAATTTAACCTAATTAATGAGAATTTAGTGGTTCAAGTTGACATTCTTGTGATTTTGTTAAGTTTATTGGAAGTGTGATATGTCAAGTTTGAGCTTTTCTTCTCCATCATACGACTTAGGGTCCGTTTGGTATTGAGGTGTGGTGAGGTGCTAAGCCACATTACTGTGGGATGGAAGCACTAAATATTAAATTTTAGTTAAGAAGTGGGTGGATTCTACTAAAAATTAGTCCAAACACTCCTTTAGTTTTGCTTCAAAGTTAAGTGGAAGTACCTCAGTACCAAAACAGACCCTTAGTTGATGGGCTGCAAGCGATGCTTATGAATAATATGATTTCACTTCATTTCGGAAGATTAACCATTCCGTGTATCTTAATATTATGTTTGGTTATCTACTGTTCTAGGTCAATTTTAGAAAGTAGCTGAATTTTGAAAAGTTGATATGTTTGTTTTAAACAATGATGTTTAGAATTTGGAGTTTGTTTGAATATGAAGAAATATTTTATTGGTTAATAATTTGGAGTATTCATGAAATGTGGCAAATGTTCTGGAAATAAGAAAATGAGAGAAGAAAACATTCATGTTTAGAGACAATATCTAATGGGTAAGCCATTATTCTATCACACTGTGTAAGCTGATAAGTTGTCACATAGTAGCACTTTGATTTCATGAACATAGGTTATTCCAAGTTCAAGTTAGTTAAGTATCCAAGAATTTTGTTATCATCCTATCCCTTATTTTCTGTTTCTTTGGTACCATGAAACTGTGAGGAAAAAGGGATGGCTGCATGATAAGTAAAGACAACTGTGAACATGAAGTAGCTTGAAAATTAGGGCTATGCAAATTAAGATCAAAAGATATTAAATAGAAAGGAATAGGCATAAGAAAGTAAGGGGGAGGAATAATCATAAGAAAGGAAGAAATAATTGAGCAAACCAAACTAGGGTTTAGAAGAGATTGATAAAAAGTGTTTGGTAAACATTGATTTTTAGTAGGGACTACTAAATTTTTCACGAATATTTGATATCTTGTAATTCCATCCCACAATGATTATGGTTTTAAAACCTCACAGCACCTCAATCCCAAATCTACCCTAAATTGAGCACTCAACTCTTCAATAATTAAGAATAATGCTACAAGTACTCCAAAGGGTTTTCCTCTAAACTAAGAAAAGAATTGAAGAAAGAAAATCTTCCTATAAATGATTTGATAATAAATAATTAGCATAAAATAGTGGCATATTCTGTCCATCCTCATCCCCTGGTGGATACTCTATGTAGTTTATGGTTAAATGATAATTAACAACAATCATAGTATTCAAGCATTTTGATTATTAAATTCTGCTGAAATGCATCACCTATAAAAAGCCTGACTTAAGCCTTTTGATAGGCATATTACTGATTAAATGCTTACCTTTTCCTTATCTCATTTCTGTTTCCTGCATGTCCTATGTGCAGGATGCAACTATAGACACAAAACTGCCAAGAAGGAGCTTGCTTGTACAATTTACTTGCGATGAGTGTGGAGAAAGGACCCAGAGACTCATAAATCGCTTGGCTTATGAACGGGGCCTTGTTTTTGTGCAGGTAATTATTCTTTTTTGTTAACGGGTGGTTTCTATCATGATATAATTCTTGTAATTTTTTTTAACCGTGAAAATCTGTTTATCTTTTTGTGTTGATTTCTTACTAGTGTCTATCATCCCTTTCAATATATATTAATAAGTTTTTTTTTTTTTTCAAAAAACTTGTTTGACTTGCTCTCTATGCATTATTATCTCTCTCCATAATTTTGTCTTATCACATTTCTCTTGCTGCCCTAATCATACTTCAGACCAACAATGGTTTGTGTAAATCTTTATTGATGTTTTCAATTTTTATTTTCTTGGACAAATGTGTTACTTATGCTCTTCCTTTGGGTCCATCAATTCAATTACCCCTTTGAATGCTTAGTGCAGAATGGAGTGAGACTGTAATAAATGCTAGAAATTTAGTTGGTTTGTATCTTATAATTTTTGTTGGTTGATAGGATCTTCTTCCAACTTAAGGCCCTTTTGGGAACTTTTTCAAATTTCTTTTTGGAAAATAAATTTGAAAATTTTAAACAGAAAAATGATGTGGTGTTTCAAGTTCTTAGAGCATCTTGTTGCATTTCCTGAAAACAATATTCTAAACATGATGATATTATAAATGTATTTGGTAGAATATTTAAAATGGGTAGACAGTTAAAGTTGTAAAAAATAGTATTTTAAAAATAATAAAAACGTAGTTTGGTGTTTTATAGTTTTTCTCCATAATTCTTGAGAAACACATATCCTGTTTCTCAAAATGTTTTCTAATTTTACTCGAACCAAACACATTTTTCATCATTTTCTGTATTTGAAAAATGAAAATCAATACTCAAAAACTGATACCAAACAGCCACTTAGCTCTTATTTTCAAATTTGGAGCAGCTCTTTGTTCAACCATGATGGAATGTTTGTTTAGTGGGAAGGTTAAGTTCAACATGAAATGACTGTATTCACTGACATTCTAGTTTATATACATGAGTGGATGTGGGTAACCATACCTTGGACCTCTGGGATTAAGTTCAAGGTCTGCTTGTTTTAGTGTTTGCTGGATTGTTTGCGTTCAATATCGTTATTTTCATCAACTTTGGGAGTGGACACTCTGTGCTTCTTCTGTTGAAAGTTGTTTATAGTACTCTTAATGGTGTAAAAGTTTTTCTTTTTCATCTGACAAACAAAATATGCTTCTTAACAGTGTGCTGGATGTCTCAGGCATCACAAATTAGTTGACAACCTTGGTCTTATGGTTGAGTATGACTTGCGAAAAGAAATCAGTGAGGATACAAGTGCAGATCAAGTTTAATAAGTGATTATGAATTTGTCTTTTTATAGTGTGGCTTTGATGTTTTCAAAAACATTCAACTCCATTAAATATTGTCATTGTGAAATGAAAAAAAAAATACAAAAATGTTGAGAATTTGCTGGCTTCTTCATCTTTCACTTTATTCATTGCTACTTCTACAAATTTCTCTATTGATATTATATGGTACATATGAATAATCATCAAGCTTATGAATAAGAGTTTATCCATGGTTCATCTTGGAGATTGCTAGAAATTGTAGCCTGTAATAGCCAGCAGGATGCCAATAGCTAATCCAGTTGTAGTCCAGACTCCAGATCTTCCTCCCAGCTGGTTCAGTGTATTTGCTCCATTCTGTAAGCCAAAAATGCAGAGGAAACTTATTCAGAATAATTTGATATTGACAATTAACATAGCTAGAATATAATTCTCAATCCATGCACAGTTTGGCCAGCTAGCAGTTGGAACAAAACTTATTGATTGTTAGAACATTACCAAGTTCAGTGATGGTGATGGAGCCGGTGTCATATCCTCTGAATCTGGCACAGTTGGTGGTGCTGGGGGGCTTTTGATAGTTGGTGCTGGAGCTGGTGCATGATGATGATGCCTCTTGTGTTTGTGCTTCCTTCTCTTCTTGTGCTTGGCGGGAGCAGGTGCTGGTGGCAGACTAATTGGTGCAGGTGCTGGTGTCGGCGGTGCCTTCACTGGTGCAGGTGCTGGTGTTGGCGGTGGCTTTGCTGGTGCAGGTGCTGGTGTTGGTGGTGCCTTTGCTGGTGCAGGTGCTGGTGGTGCTTGGGCTGGTGTTGGGGATACATGTGGTGGTGGCGGTAAAGCAGGTGGTGGTGTTGCTGGTGGCGGTGGCAGTGCTGGTGGTTGTGATGGAGTTGAGGTTGGAGGACTTTGTGGGGGTTGAGGTGGTGGAATTTGAGGTGGTGGAATTTGAGGCGGTGGAACTGATGGGCTTGTAGCTGGTGCAACTTTAGGAGATGGTGGCGATATAGGAGTTGTTGTAGGTGGGGGTGTTGCTGCACTTACCGGTGGCTGTGTTGGTGCTGCTGGTGTTTTAGATGGTGGAGGTGTGGTGGTGGTTGGTGGAGGTGTGGTGGTTGGTAAATTAGAGGGAGAGGCTGCTGGTGTTTGTGCATTGGTAATGGCTACCAGAAAGCTAGAGCAAACAAGAACAAGAACCCAAAACATTGAAGCCATTTTGTTGAGATGGCAATTATGGGAAACACAGGTGGTTATATATAGACCATGGATGGTAATAATAGTAACAAAAAAAAAAATTTATTTTGAAGTGAAAAATGTTTGGTGAAACGTTGTAGGGAGAGATGTAGTGTTCATTGGAGCGTTATGTTCCTTCTAAAGCTTTCTTTTGCGAGGTTGTCATTAGAAAATTTTGATTTCTGAGGCTCTCTCATCGTATTACTTGTCTTTTGTTAGGTAGGGCCTTTTAAGGTTGATGTCAGAAACAGAGAACCATGTCAGCCTCGATCATATTTAGCATTATATTGTTCGTGGATTTTAATTGCAATAATAAATTTGCAGGGAGGACATGCCCACCGGCACCAAGTCTGTATTTTTGCAATGAAACCTTAAGAAGTTGAAAAAAAAATAATAATGTGTTGTGAGATTCACGAGAGGTTAATTTTCATAATCTATTTCCATGCCGTTGATGGGAATAAAATTCTCGTGGCACATATGATCAAAAAGGGAAGCATTAGAGTGAAATAAAAGTGTTAGAATACAGGTGTTAGTGCTGGCAACCCTTCAACTGCCATGAGACTACGATGTTGATCCTAACGCAACCTAATCATTGGTAAGCAGTCCCCATCAAAATTTACGGTGAAAGGGAAGTAAATTAACTTTCTTTTCTTTCTTTTAAGTTTCAGTCAGTTCTGCCATTCGTGCTCATTCAGCAAACCAGAACAGAGGCAGTTAACCAGTGACTGCGAGGCAATTCCTATATGCATTATGCCTTGCTTTATTATTTTGTTTGAGATGAACCATTGATTATAGATGGGAAGCACCATCTGCCCCGCTAACAGATTAATTTATACCGAACTACGGAAAATTTAAAGGAAACGGGGAAAAAGGGATTTGCATTTATGTTGATCAAATTTAAGCAGTACTGCCAGTGAAAAAACGATAGAAACAAATCAAGTGTTGACCGAATGCACTGCCCTGCCATTATCTACACTAAATGACAAAATAGCAACTGTTTTGTCGTTCAGGGAATATAAATACCAGATGACAATTTATAATCTGTTGAGTTTCATGAAGCCGTGAAGATATCAACTCAATTGCTAATGTCATTCAGTGTAAATTCTTCACAAAATAGACCCCTTTTTGGCTCTCTACAAACAGAAAATTATGTGGAACATATTCTGCACCTTTGTGAGGATTTTTGACGGTTGGCTTGCAATGGGAAGACATGAAGGGCGAGGCGGGGTGTCTGCATTCTTCTCCTTCTTCCTTCTCCTAAGCCAGAAGAATTGCTGCATTACATCTGCACACTCTACTGCCAGCACCCCTCGTCGTATTGTCATTTTTGGGTGGAATGGGTGGACCAGCGCAGCTGGTTTATCTGATGCTTTCGAGCCATCTCTCCCTTCTCCACCCCCTGGGAAAAGTCTGCAACACAAGGTTACAAGTCAAATATTTAAGGATTAACCTTGAAAATTTCCCTTTAAATATTACAGCTCTTTATTCATAAAAGTTATATTCCGGTTATTCCAAACTATTATTAAATAATCTAAAAATCCATGAACCCACTTGGGGAACTCATCTTTAAATCGGGCCCTTGCCAAACCTTTCAACCTTTGGGGAATGCAAAACTCAATGGTGTTCTACCGACAATCTCAACCTAACAACCAGAGTAACCAATCCTATATCATTCTAGCATTAAAACCAATCAGACAGGCATCTTCAGTTCCATTTGCCAACTGAAAAAGGTGAAATACGTTATACAATTTTTTGTTTCCGAAACATTATCACTTTTATCTGAATAATCGAACATCTAGAAGGAACAAGTTCTAGAGTTATAAAACATGGTGAGCTTATCAATAGTACACAGCCCATTTTCATTTTATTAGGCATAGTACGAATCCTTTGATATATTAACAATCCAAGATCTGACCTGATCATAAGACTAATAATTAGAAACATTCAAAGGAAAAGAACAGGCTTCTAGTCATGAGCCACAGATGAAATATTAATAGAAGACCAATTCTGACTTTCAATAAAACTATTGCAAAAAGTGATGATTAAGAGATATAAATTGCATACCCAACCCAGCTGCCATCAGCTCCAGGAAACTTATTTGGAGCTCCCCATACAAGAATGCCGATTCTTGCTTGAAGTATAGCCCCAGCACACATCGGACATGGTTCAAGAGTTACATATGGTGTAGTATCGTGAGGGAAAAAGACAAAGTTATTCTTCCATACTTTCTCATTCCAGCATTAAATACATAAGTTGAATGCAGGTGTTTCCCATGGCATTGCCAGAGTAATTAAGTAATGATAGTCCCTCTTATTGGTCATAGATCAGTAACTACCCCAATTTTCACGTTGTCCGCCATAGTAAAGTTATATTCAGTCCAGATACCATTAATTGCCAGTGCTTGGTTAAACTAGACACCAAACTTAAATGTAGTATATGCTAAGATTCTAATCAACTAGACAAAGAACTGAAAAATAGTATTTATGCTAAATTTATAGTCTGACCATTTGGTTTCTGCCAGAACCCACTTCAGCTCTAAGATTGCATTGAAACAGCAGCATGATGCAAACAACAGGGACTTAATCTTTTGGCACATCAACATCTTACTATATAAAGCTAGTTATTGGAGTCCCAAAGAAGAATAAAAGGAATCTAACAAAAGAAACGGGTTTTAATTACCGCAAGCCTCCATGTCTGAAGTACATTTGAAGCCTCCCGAACACAAATCATTTCTGCAGCAGCAGCGGAGTCCCTTAACTCCTCCACTCTGAAATACACCTTCCATGTAAACAGCTCAAGAGAAAGCAAGCATCTAATTAGAGAGTAAATTTTATCTCAAAAAACCTACAGGTTGCGTCCACGAGCAATAATCTTCTGTTGCACCAATACAGCCCCAATATGCACCTCCCATGTATCAGCAGCCTTCTTGACTTCTACCAGCGCTTCCCTCATAAACATTTCATCAAGTATTCGCTGCTTATTTTCAATTTTATATGCTTCTTCCCATTCATCAAATCTATCTTTCAAAACTTGCTTGTTCCTTTGAAGCTTCCTCTGTTTCAATTTACCCGCCTTCCCTGGAGACCCTGATACTTCAGTTAACCTTGAATTAAAAGGTTGAGCTAGCTGAACGATTGAGCCACTTTCAGACACGGGAGTTTCAGCAGTTGCAGAAATTGCTTCTACAGCAAGTCTTCTTGTGTTTTCAGCAGGTAACTGTGATGATGATGGCACTACTTCCATGCCAGAAATGGTACTTTGAAAACTGTTTCCATCTGCTCTCGGATCAAGATTTTTCTCTTCAAAATTTGAGGAAATAAGTTTTAGGTAGACCCACTTTCTATTATACTTAACGAAGATGGCATATCTGCTTCAAGCATTCTTTCCTTGTTCTCTCATCTCATTATGTCAGACGTTTCTCCTTGTGTACGAAAGTTTTCTCTTGTTGCTCTGTTGCACTTGTGGCATGCCACTTCTTTCTTTTTTTATATTTCATCACTTTTTTCATCAGATTCACGTCCAGAAAACCACGTCTCACTGCTAACAGACTCGTTAGATGGACTATTTTCATCAGACCTTGCAGCAGAGTTAGAGCTTTCAGCATGTGAAACCCAATGCAATCGAACAACGTCTGCCATGATATTCCACAAGGACCTACCTCTTCTCTTGACAATGGCAGTCCCTGCAGCTTGATTGCCCTCCCGTGCTTCTGCTTGACAAGGCTGAACAGATAGGTCGGTCACATCCCACATGTTATCAGAAGGCCCTTTTCCTCCCAATAGCTCAGATGATCGTCCTGACTTACAGCCTTTCAACTGAATGTCTTCAGAAGCATATGAACCCAAATCTTTTTTCCATTGCTTCTCACTTTCAGACACTGCCTCTGTCTCATCAATATGCTCCTTTTGCAGTTCAGAAGTTGAGACTTCATGCTTTGCCTTGTCAACAAAGTCCCCCACAAACTGCATTGATGATTCCTCTAACTGATAAGCTGAACCCAGAGCATCTTCATGGGTAATCAAATGCTCATCATAAGTCTCGCTCTGTCTACCTCTGACATATGATTCATTTTGAGAAGCTGGATTTCTCCCTCCTGAATTTGTATACAAGGCACTAGAGCCACTTTCCAAAGATTTGCTAGAAACATCTTGAATTGCAAAACCACTATTTGGACCAACATGAGATGAGCCTCTAGCTACCAATTGAGATGGGGGAGGCATCAAAATTGCCTGTGAAATTCTTTCTTCCGCCTCCTCTTCATCTTCCTCCGCATTAAATTGTCACACTCTGGCTTGGGAAACCAAATTGATAGATGCTTGTAAATTAGAGCTCTCTTTTGATGACTGTTAATGAGAGCTAGACAGTCTAGCAGGCTGTTGTACCTCTTTCCTTAACTTAGTTTGCTTGACCTTTTTATCAGGCTGATTATGTCTTCCTCTTGTTTCCCCTATTGGTTTCACGACTGATGTCAGAGTAATTTCTTGATTAATAACCTTTTTTCCAGAAGTTCTCGGAGATTCAATTTGTCATTCTACATCACCAGTGAGTACAACGGATACTCTAGTGACATCTTGGGATCCCTTCTGGGATTGAGTTCTCTGATGATGTTCATTATCTCTCCAAGACTGCCGTTCTTTTGCTTCTGGATATGCAATAGAAACCAACTTTGAATTTTCGTCCTGGTTCTTCAATCTAGTTTCAGATTGCACGGGGGATTTCTTTTTAAGATTCGTGTCAAGAGTTTCTGATATTTCGGAGTAGTATTCTGGTTCCCTTCTCAAGTCAATTTTTTCAGTGATCCTTTCACTTCCTTGTTTGTTTTGAGCTTTTGAATGGTGAACTGAACTCTGAACCAAAGTTTCATCTTCTTTCTGGAACTTCATTCTAGACTCAGATTGTCTCTGCAAGTTTGTAACTATTTTGGTATCGGCATTTAGAATTTCATAAGTTTTGGTGAGTCGCAGCGAGTCTCTCCTTAAGTCGTTATTTCCAGCAATCGAGCCAACTGTTTGGAAACGTTCACCCTCAGCCAGGTTCTCTTCTCTGTTGCTAAATTGCTTTTGGGATTGGGAAGTTGTTTCAACATTACTGCCATGCATCTGCTTTATTTCTATAACTTCTTGCCATTTGCTTCTAGACTGATTAGTGTCTTGGATACCCATTTGGCTATACAGCTTTGTTGTTCCCATGTCCAAATTCACAGCCGAAGCTAACTTCTCTTTAATATCATTGAATTGCTTACGAGAAGTTGGCGCCTTTTCATAATCAGTTTCCCTTGTCCTATCCATGCTCAAATGAATTTTAAGGGGATTGTTTTCTGGATTTTGTTTCTTCAATGGCTACATGAGTAAGCTTCTTTTCCGATTTCTTTCTTCAATCCCATTCAACAACACTCCCAGCTGCAGTAAATCGCTGTACTGGAACTTCATCATGTCCATCTACTTCGATGACTCTTCCACTTCTTGTGCTTTATAACTATTCTCTTCACTCCTACCTGAATCCTTACTAAACCCACATAGTGATTCTTCCACAAATCGCTCATCCTTATCCCGATCTTCCTCATCACTTCCATATTCCCCAGCAGAAGGTAATGAGTAATAAGATGAACAACTAGAACTTTTGGTCCTTTCTCTTCGGTTCTCTCCTCTAGCAATAGAGTCACTCTCCAACAAATTTGACCTAACAGTTTTCTTTGCGCGCACACAGCCCACACCACCCCACCCACCCCCACCAAGGGTACTTACCCTCGTATCTCCCCTTCTTCTCTAATTCCACTTTATTCTTCTTACCCCTATAAAATTTTAGCACCATGATGTTCACTCTTGTCAACTTCCACTCTCTCAGCTAATCTCTCATTTCTCTCTCTACCAACTAAATACTCTTCGCCAACTTCCTCACTCAACAAACTAATCACAGCCTCAGCTTCATCAAAACCACCTAAGCAGTACCTTTCTCTCTTTTCCTCCGAAACCATACACCTAAAACTTCCCTTCCTTCCCCTACCAAAACCTTCATTACCATTTCTGTCCCTAATTGAGCAAGAAACCTCATAAGTACCTCTATTAGGATCATTAACAGGAAACCGCCGGAAGAAATCGACCTTGACCACCCAATATTAATCTTTTATAAGGTGAGCACTGAATAAGAGTGGATTGCCTTAGCCCATATAAATAGCTAGTTTTTGGGGGCACTCTATTATTATTCTGTGCATCAACGCCACAACAAGAACAGCAAGAACAACGACGTCAATAGCATGATATCCGGGCTGTGTCAAATGTTTCATTTAACAAGCTCGAAGTTGAATAATAGTCGAAAGAAAATGGAAGAGACCCTTTACTTCGAGGTGATAGTAAAAGAGAGCGTCGTACATATTTAGTGTTGAGAGAGAGAGAGAGAGAGAGAGAGACTTGGACTGATTTGAGAAATGGGTTTTGGTGGGTTTTCGGAGCTCAAACAGAGACTGAAAGGATCATTGATCTGGGTAGATCGGATTCGATCAGCTGTGTTGAAAAAGATGGCTCCGGTGAAAAATCGTTGCGTCAAGTCGCTAATTTGTAAAAACTCGTTGGGTTTTGGATTGCACTGTTATGGGCTTTGTCTGTTGGGCTTTAATGGACCAGAAGCCCAAATTTTCAGATAGGCTTAAGCTCATTTTTTCAGCAAGTCAGAAATCTTAGCCCAATCATAGACAAAATGGCTGACTGTGACTTGTATTACATTCAATCAAAGTCTTCCTTGTAACAATCAAACGTTAACCAAATAAAAGTCATATATCAACCAACAAAAGGCCTACTATAATTTTGAATATTATGGTGCGTTTGTTTTTAAGAAAGAAAAGGAAAGAGAAAAGGGGAAAAGAAGGGAACATATTCCTTTGTTTGGTTTGTAGATGGAATAATAAAAGGAATAAATTTTATTTTATTTTATTTAGATAAAAATACCTTTCATATTAAAATATAAAATAATTTATATATCTTATAATTAAAAAATAAATTAATTTTAAATATCAATTCTAATTAAATTTAAAGTTTTAATAATTTATTCACTAATAAATATTTTAATTTTAACCATATAAATATTTTTTAATTAAAAACTTATTTTTTATTTTATTGTAACTTAATTTTTCAAAATAATTGCTTATAAATTTTATTTTAAGATAAAATTAATTTATTTTTAAAAATTTTAATATTAAACAACCAATATATTTAATAATTTATTATCATAAATTAAAAAATAGAAAATAAATAATCTAATTTTTTAAATAAAATAACATTCAACAAAATAAATACCAAAAATAAAAATTTTAAAAATATTTTCAATCTTCACTAATAAAAAACTTAAAGTTTAACCATAAAATGAGTTCAAAATAAAAAATTAGATTATTAATCTAAATAATATTAATTAAATTTTACCATTGAGAAAAAGTATCACCCAAGTTTCTCTATCTTCATCGCAAAAATTGTAAAAGATATTAAACATAGCATTATCATGTGTAATAAAAGTGGTTGCTCAAAGTCGTTCCATCGTTATAAAGCTATCAATTTTTCTCAACTCATTATCAAGCCCCACTTGTTTGTCGTTAATGTTTTATCTCATAGCTTCACTTAAGCAACTACACGAATTTTTAATTTACTCCGCAATAAGAGCTGTTGTTAGTTTCATTACCTCTCCCAATACTTCAAAATTTTTTATTTTTCTCCATTTTCTAGATGAGCTATTTGAAGTTATTGTACATATTTGTTGAACATGTGAAAATGATATATTATCATCTTCCATATTCTTAATGTTGATATTCTCTGCTTCGGCATCATTGTTCCCACCCGTTCTCTTAATTTTCTCTACAACATGTGTAAAAATCTCAACATATTTTTAAGTTGTATGGTATTTACCATAAATCATACATAAATTTTTAAAATATGAAAATGCCTTATGCATGTAATTGTTTGCCTCTCCATGACTTTTTAAAGTAAAAAATTTAATAAATTTATTATCACCATAATTTTAACAAATTATATGAATACAAAAGAAAATTTTAATATCATAAAACATCTAATTTATATTAATTTTAAATTAATTACTAGTCATAAATAATTAAAAATAAATATAAAAACTTAGTCAAGTATGTATCCATAATTTAATTTCTAAAATTTGCATATATAGTTAATTGAGAACAAAATCAAATAAAGAAATCTTCTTAAAAAATCTTCTTTCTATCCTTTTTCTACAAAAACAAATAAAGTAACATGGATTTCTCCCTTCTTTCCTTTCCTTTCCCCCTTGTGTTACCGAAAACAAGCACATCATTGATATTTAATGCTAGAGTTGACAATTATGATTGTTTATAGTATATGTACCACTATGCTTGGACTAGCTATATTACTTTTAATAACAAAGCTTTTGGCTTATTTTTATTTTCTTTTTGACATGAAATTTAATATCTTTAATTTTTATTGAGCATCTCAACTTCATCTCGATTGTACATTACAACATACATAATTTATTTTATATTTAAATATTAAAATTTTTATTAAATTATTATTATGAATGACTTAATATTTTAATTGTTTAAGATATATATATATATATATAGACGCTAATTTTATTCGCAAATTCATTAATACTAAATTCTCGTTTGACAAATTTAGCATGTATTTTAGTGAGTTTGGAATGAATTTATAAAAAATAAAAAAACTTAATAGATGTAGTGGTTTAGGACAGATAAAAGTGTGAATAAATATTCGCAAAGATCTATAACGAGTATTGTAAATATTTTTATAACATTATTGCTTTTAATTAATTAAATTTTTTAATAATTAGCTACAAATTTTTAATAAAAGTTAAAAATTATAATTATTCTAATGATGAAAATATTATTGAAGAGGTAAATTAATTATTTTTGTTAGTTATAAAGATTTATTTTTTTTATCAAAGTTATAAATTAGTATTCACTATTATAAAAGTCATGTTAGGTGGGAGCAATTAACAATTGAATAAAATAAAAATGTGAACTTAGCAACCATTGTTTTGAATTTATGAGTATATAAATTTTTATTTTAAAATTTTATATTATATATATAAATTTAGAAAATAATTTTATATTTTTTATATGGTTGTAATGAATTTTATTTTATATTTAATATAATTGATATTTTATGTAAATTATGTATTTTATTTTAAATTAATACTAAAAATATATAATTTTAATTAAATAATTTATAAATTTAATATTTAATAAAAATATAAATAGAGTTAAAAATATAAAAAAATATATTAAGAAATTATGGATATCTACTTAAATATGATAAATATTAAATATTTATTTACACAAATTTAAAAATGAAATATTAAATTTATTATAAATTTAGTATTGAATTTTTTAAATAAAAAATAGAAATTTGAAAATATATATTTCAAATCTAATTTACTGTCATCAAATACGAAACGCTATAAGAGTCAAGCAATATATAAATATGAACATAATCTTTTATTTTATGTAAAGCCTCTTTCTTTTTCATTGCAACTTGCAATAATACAACAACCAAGTTGAAAGTTTCAAATATTGATAGCACAACGAATAATTAACTACTTTGATTGTTTCTCTTATTATAATTTATAAATAAAAAAGTATTTGAGATTGAAATATTTTAATTTTTTATTCATTCTGAGATGAAATTTTTTTATATTAAATATAAATGAGAAGATAAATGGTGAATATTGATTATTTTAATTAAATATTCAAATTAAAAATTCAATTAGTATGAATATTCTATATTCGCTTTCTTTTATCTTTCAATCTCATTTTAAATGGAATTTTCATGACTTCTAGTGCATTTCCGTATTCAATTTTCATATCTTCTAGAGATTTGACAACTTAAAGCATGATGTTTAAAGATATAATTATATATAAATTATGTTTAAGGACATAAATCTATGAAAATGCCTTATACTTGTAATTGTTTGCCTCTTTGTGACTTTGTGAAGTAGAAAATTTAATAAAATCATTATCACAATAATTTTAACAAATTACATGGAAACAAAAAAAAACGAATATCATAAAATATTTAATTTATATTAATATTTAATTTATATTAATTTTAAATTAATTACTAGTAATAAATAACTAAAAAAATATATAAAAACTTGATCAAGTACCTATCCATAATTTAATTTCTAAAGTTTGTATATATAGTTAAATGAGAACAAAATCAAATAAAGAAATCTTCTTAAAAAAATCTTCTCTCTAGCCTTTTTTCTACAAAAACAAATAAAGTAATATGAATTTCTCCCTTCTTTCCTGTCCTTCCCCCCTTGTATTACCGAAAACAAACACATCATTGATTTTCAACGCAAGAGTTGACAATTATGATTGTTTATAGAATAAGTACCGCTATGCTTGGACTAGCCGTATGCATTACTTTTAATAACAAAGCTTTTGGCTTATTTTTAATTTCATTTAACATGATATTTAATATCTTTAATTTTTACTGACCGCTTCAACTTCATCTCGATTGTACATTACAACATACATAATTTATTTTATATTTAAATATTAAAATTTTATTAAAACATTATTATGAATGACTTGATATTTTAATTGTTTGAGATATATATATATATATATATATAAACGTTAATCTTTATTCTTGTGGAACAAATTTAATATGCATGTTAGTGAGTTTGGAATGAATTTATAAAAGAAAAGTTAATAAACGTGGTAGGTTTTGGATAGATAAGAGTGTGAATAAATATTTGCAAGTTTCTATAATGAGTATCGGTAAATATTTAATTTTTTTATAATATTATTATTTTTAATTAATTAAATTTTTTAATAATTAGCTACAAATTTTCAATAAAAATTAAAAATTATACTTATTCTAATGATAAAAATGTTATTGAAAAAGCAAATTAATTATTTTCGTTACTTATAAAGATTTGTTCTTTATCAAATTTATAAATTATTATTCACTGTATAAAAATCATGTTAGGCGGGAGCAAGTAACAATTGAGTTAAATGAAAATGTGAACTTGATAATTCTTGTGAAAATATTTTATGTAAGTGATATATTTTACTTCCAATTAATACTAAAAATATATAATTTTAATTAAATAATTTATAAATTTAAATTTAATATTTAATAATAATATAAATATAATTATAAATATAGAAATATTAAAAAATCATAGATATCTACTTAAATATGATAAATGTTAAATGTTTATTTAAATAAATTTGATAATAAAATAGTAAATTTATTATGAATTTAGTATTGACTTTTTTAATAAAAAATAAAAATTTAAAAATATATATTTCAAACCTAATTTACTGTCATCAAATACGAGACGTTATAAAAGTCAAGTAATATATATATGAACATAATCTTTTATTTTACATAGAGTCTCTTTTCTTTCCATTGCAGCTTGAAATAATACAATAACCAAATTGAAAGTTTCAAATATTGATAGCGCCACAAATAATTGACCACTTTGATTGTTTGTCTTCTTATAATTTATAAATAGAAAAGTATTTGAAATTGAAATATTTTAAGTTTTCATTCATTCTAGAATGAAATTTTTTCATATTAAATATGAATGAAAAGATAAATGGTGAATATTAATTATTTTAATTAAATATTCAAATTAAAAATTCAATTAGTATGAATATTCTATATTTACTTTCTTTTATCTTTCAATCTCGATTTCAAATGGAATTTTCATAACTTCTAGTGCATTTCATTATCCAATTTTAAATTAATATTAAAAATATATAATTTTAATTAAATAATTTATAAATTTAAATTTAATATTTAATAATAATAAAATATAGTTAAAAATATTAAAAAATCACGGATATTTGCTTAAATATGATAAATATTAAATATTTATTTAAACAAGTTTGATAATAAAATATTAAATTTATTATGAATTTAGTATTAAATATTTTTAATAAAAAATAAAAAATTAAAAATATATATTTCAAACCTAATTTGATGTCATCAAATATGAGACGCTATAAAAGTCAAGTAATATATATATATATATATATATATATATATGAACATAATCTTTTATTCTATGTAGAGTTTCTTTTCTTTCCATTGCAACTTGCAATAATACAATAACCAGACTAAAAAATTCAAATATTAATAGCGCAACGAAGAGTTTCTTTTCTTTCCATTGCAGCTTGCAATAATACAATAACCAGACTAAAAAATTCAAATATTAATAGCGCAACGAAGAGTTTCTTTTCTTTCCATTGCAGCTTGCAATAATACAATAACCAAACTAAAAAATTCAAATATTAATAGCGCAACGAATAGTCGATCACTTTGATTATTTCTCTTCTTATAATTTATAAATGAAAAAGTATTTGAAATTGAAATATTTTAAGTTTTCATTCATTTTGGGATGAAATTTTTTTATATTAAATGAAAATGAGAAAATAAATTGTGAATATTAATTATTTTAATTAAATATTCAAATTAAAATTCAATTAATATGAATATTCTAAAGTAGCTTTCTTTTATCTATCAATCTCGCTTTCAAATGGAATTTTCATAACTTCTAGTGTGTTTTATTATCCAATTTTAAATTAGTACTAAAAATATATAATTTTAATTAAATAATTTATAAATTTAAATTTAATATATAATAATAATAGAAATATAGTTAAAAATATAAAAAATAACGGATATATACTTAAATGTGATAAATATTAAATATTTATTTAATCAAATTTGATAATAAAATATAAAATTTATTATGAATTCAGTATTAAATTTTTTTAATAAAAAATAAAAATTTGAAAATATATGTTTCAAACCTAATTTGTTGTCATCAAATACGAGATGTTATAAAAGTCAAGTAATATATATATGAATAATCAACCATTTTGATTGTTTCTCTTCTTATAATTTATAAATGAAAAAGTATTTAAAATTGAAATATTTTAAGTTTTCATTCATTCTGGGATGAAATTTTTTTATATTAAATATAAATGAGAAGATAAATGGTGAATATTAATTATTTTAATTAAATATTCAAATTAAAAATTCAATTAGTATGAATATTCTATAGTCACTTTCTTTTATCTTTTAATCTCGCTTTCAAATAGACTATTCATAATTTCTAATGCGTTTCATTATCTAATTTTAAATTAATACTAAAAATATATAATTTTAATTAAATAATTTTTAAATTTAAATTTAATATATAATAATAGAAATATAGTTAAAAAAATATTAAAAAATAACGGATATCTACTTAAATATGATAAATGTTAAATATTTATTTAAACAAATTTAATAATAAAATATTAAATTTATTATGAATTTAGTATTGAATTTTTTGAATGAAAAATAAAAATTTGAAAATATATGTTTTAAATCTAATTTGTTATTTTCAAATACGAGACGCTATAAAAGTTAAGTAATATATATATATATATGAACATAATCTTTTACTTTACGTAGAATCTTTTTTCTTTCTATTGCAACTTGCAATAATACAATAACCAAGCTAAAAAATTCAAATATTGATAGTGCAACGAATAGTCGACCACTTTGATTGTTTATCTTCTTATAATTTATAAATGAAAAAGTATTTGAAATTGAAATATTTTAAGTTTTCATTCATTCCAGAATGAAATTTTTTTATATTAAATATATATGAGAAGAAAAATGGTGAAATTGATTATTTTAATTAAATATTTAAATTAAAAATTCAATTAGTATGAATATTCTATATTCACTTTCTTATATCTTTCAATCTCACTTTCAAATGGAATTTTCATAACTTCAAGTGTGTGTCACTATCCAATTGTCGTATCTTTTAAAGATTTGCCAACTTAGAGCGTGATGTATGAAGACATTATTATACATAAATTATGTTGAAGGACTTAAATGGTAAATTTTATTTTTTTAGCAAAATTAATGCAACTATTTTGAGTCTAAAATTTTAAGTTCAAGGAATTCATCATGTATGTATATATTAATCTTTAATTTTTTGTATGTTCTTCTAATTTGTACAAAATATTATTATTTTTTAAAAAATTTATTTAAAAATGCCCGATAGAGATGAAACCAATTAAGTTATTCTATTAAAGATAATTAATATTACAATATTAGTAAAGAAGTAAATTCTATCTAGTTTAGTGTTGTAGCATTGTATTGTTATCATGTAATATATTTTGTCTTATTTTTTAAAAATATAAGATATATAATAATTATATAACACTCCTTGTGAATTTGGATAAATAAGTTTATATTTATAGTAGAAATTTTAATATTAATAAATATTTATATTAATTTTTTTTTGGTCTAAATTGAATGGTAAAATATTAAAATAAATTTTTAAAAAAAGATTAAAAAATAACATTTTATTATCATGTCATGCGAATAAAAAATGTGTCATAATTACCTTAAATAAAGAATATTAGTAGGTGTAATTGATATATTTACCCATTTGACATAAAAGATAGAGTTGGCTCATCCTTAATAGAAAACGAAATCTTATGCGCTAAATTACGGATTCCACATAAAACCGAAGGGTGGGGGTGGAGTGGAACCCGGCCCCAGCGTTGGGTCATTGTTGCAGCCAATTGCAAGACCCAGCCCCAGCGTTGGGTCAAGATATTCCCGCCAACTTGTTGCAGCAATTTGCTTGCAATTGGAAATAACAACAGCGACGGCAGCACACCACCATAACATAACATTAAATTACGCAATCCCTGTTAATTCATTGGCTTGTAGATTTTGTCAGTTTTCTGATGTCAGCCCTGCCCATTCACCATGCAATTAATTTGCCTACTACAGAGCTTTCTAAATTTATTTTGCATGTCACCCACCACAACGTATTTTATTTGTTTATTAAATCAATAATTAAATAATAATTTAATTGGATGAGCAGGAAATATTATTTTTAGCGTAAACCGAGGTTCTAAAACACATCTATTTGTTTTGTTTTCTTTTTTTATATAAAATTTTGGACAGAAATTGGCATTTGCTGGGCACCACGTGCTGATTACATTGATTTTAATTTCCTATTACCAATTCAATCATTTGGAAAATTATTTTTAAATTCATAAATTTTTTTAAAAAATAAAATAAGAATTTTTTTTTAACTTACTTTATATTTTTAGTAAAAACTATAGCTTTTGAAATACCGCTGTATCTTAAAAGGATGAATACAATAAAGTTAATTACAATATAATCTCGTATAAAAACTATGACTTATTCGTCGAATAATTAAATTTTTCTATTTCTCTTATTTATTTTAAAATACACATTCCAGTTTAAAATTAAATATATGCAAGCGTTTAAATTACATAAGAATTAAATTTATCTAAACGAGTTTTAATATATTTATGATAATTAATTCTATTAATTAATATAATAATAATAATAATAATTTGGTACATATTAGACTTTTTCGAAACATTTCACATCTATAATATTTTTAATAATTTAAAATTTCACTTTAACACGTAATTTGATTACATCAATATCTAACGAAAACATTTTGATTATATAGGATTTCTTTTTATTTATTTTTTTATTTCCTTTATGTAAAAATAAAATTAAAATAAAAAATTCTTTGATTAGTCTCTTTGTTTTTTTTTTACCTCATGTACAATCATATCACGGTAAGTTTTCTTCTTCTTTTTAATCTCATACGTGTCTGTATATATATATATATATATATTATATTTTTTAATCTTTTTAATTTTTAATTGTGAATTTGTCTTAATTTTTATTGGATATTATTATAATTAGATAACTTGACGGAGGCGTCAATTACACTACATTACCTGACCTGACATCTTCCACTTTATTTTGCTTCACGTACTGCAGCTTTCCCTCTCCTCATGGTTTGGTTTGTCAAATGTTCGACACGTGGAGTTTTGTTACTGGGCCAGTTATTTCATGCCGTCTAATTCTGGATTTACGTAACGCTATTCCGTCTGTATTACCAGAGAGTTTCGTTCAGACTCTAATAAGCCGAATAAATCTCAGAAGTTTATTCGCTAATATTTTCTAAAAATTCATTTTTATATAAATTATTTGTTTTTAAAATTTAAAAACTTATATTTTAAAATTTATTTAATTATTTTACAAAAAAATTATAATAAAATTTATCAATAATATTATATATATATTTTTATATAAATTTATTTGTAAAAAATATTATTGTATTATTATTATTATATGTTTTATATTAATATAAAAATAAAAAATAAATAAATTATATAAAATATATGATACCAACTTAAAATTGTCAGTTAATTTATTTTGTAAAAATATATAATATCATTATTAATATTAATATTATTGAGAGGTTGGCGGAATAATTAAGATATTGTTGAGAAATTCGTGGAATAATAATATAGTTGTGGGTGGGGTAGACAGAATATTCGAGGGTGCCGTCTCATAAATTAAATTAAAAAAAAAAATGTAATATTTTTATTGATGGGCTGATTAATGAAACCAACACAGGTAAAGTAGTTTCTCTTGAAGGAACTCTCGAGGGAGAGAAGGGAACGACGGCAAGAACCAGAAGACAAAACGGTCATCGTCATTAATAAATTCGTGAGCGGATTCCCGCGAAATCATTCCACTCGATAATTTCCAAGAAAATCTCATTAATCTTCTAGAAAAAAAAAAAAAAACTAATCCTCTCTCTTCAGGATTTTAATTTTTTTGTTCATTTTGAATTCTTCAAATACAGATTATCCCACATTTTCTTCTTTCTGATTTTAGAATCTTCTTCTTTTACGCGTTATTTTTCTCTGAAAATTTAATGTATTAGCAGAACTTGTATTACTTAAACATAAATGCATGCGCGTTTTATTTCAAAGTCAAAATGTCAAGATCCAACCCATGACCAAGACAAGGCTTCGTTTAAGGCTTAAATTCTCAAGACAGTTTTCTGGAAGCCAATATTCGTCTTATAGTTTTTATTTATATTGGGTATTTTAGTGGGTTCAAAAAGACAAGTTTCAGCTCGTTTTGAAGGACTCTTGAGTGACAGACATACATCTGCTTCTGGGCACTTCTGTTTTCCTGATAAAGATTCTAATTTCTATAAGCTGTCTTTGTAAGGTTTTCATGTGTTGTGAGCTGTGTGTGTTTATGGGGTGGTTCGGTTCTGTCTTTTCTCACCTCTGAATCTGGTTAAGCACTCTGTTGTGTTAAGAGTTTTTGGTTTCTCTATTTCTTTTTTCATAATTATTACTGGTTTTTGATTTCGCAGCCTTTTACTTCATCTGAGATTCTTTAGTAGTGAATTTCACTCTTGCTGTTAAAGCAATAACTTTGCATCGTCTCACTGTGCTCTGGGGAATTTTTTTTTTTTTCCGAGTCAGAAGTTGCATTTCTTTTGAAGTTAGCATTTTTTGTTCCTGTTTCTTCATACTGGGTTTGGCTGGAGACTTAAACCTTTCACTGTTGAGTGAAAAATACACAAAATGGGTGGAAATAAAAGGAAGAAGCTGCATTTTAGCAAGATCTATTCATTCACTTGTGGAAAGGCATCTTTCAAGGAGGATCATTCTCAAATAGGGGGGGCAGGGTTTTCAAGATTGGTCTTCTGCAATGAACCAGAATGTTTTGAGGCTGGAATTCGAAACTATTGTAACAATTATGTTAGGACTACAAAGTACACTCTTGCTACTTTCTTACCTAAATCATTGTTTGAGCAGTTCAGAAGAGTTGCCAACTTTTACTTCTTGGTTATTGGCATATTGTCTTTCACTCCTCTTGCTCCTTATGCTGCTATAAGCGCTATTATACCTCTAATTATTGTAATTGGAGCAACAATGGTGAAAGAGGGCATTGAAGATTGGCGCCGAAACCAACAGGTATACTTCATTGCTTTCTTTTTCCGGGTCTGTTTATTGATTCTGGTTCTGTCTGTATTTGATTTTTGAGCTTCTCTTTTACAGTATCAATGTTATGCATGGCGGATTTTTTTTTTTTTTTAAATTCTTTTGAATATCGGGTTTCAAATTAACTAGATAGCATCTGGAAACTTTTGTAAGAATAAATTTCCTGTGGATTGAGGGACCGCAAAATTCTTTTGATGTTATCTAGAAGGTCTTTTAAGGAACATATTTACCATAAAATCTAGAAAATTCTTAATTTGCACATCATTAGGTATTTCCTTGAATGGTATCCTTTTTAAGGTGAATGTGAACGCTGTTTTGATTTTTATATGTGGAGGATATGAGAAAGTTTAATTCCTGTGTTTGATTGTTTCAAGTTTTATGGCTGAGAGTGGGGCATTTAATCTTTATAGTGATTAAGAGAGAATATTAGGGATATCAATTTTTTGGTTTAGATTGTTGAATTTGTGATTACTGTTATGTAGATAAAACTTAATAAAATGAATATAATTAAAATAAACAAGTTATACAGGGGTGTTCTTCGATTATGATTTTGTGATTTTGTGTTGTTTTACTGCCTGGTTACTCGTATGCTTTCAGTTATAGCAACAAGGAATGGCTAGGTTGTTTTCTACTACTGTAGGAACTGCAAAATTTTGATCGTGCTCCTGTGTTATGTTCTCTTACCTGTTTGTAGGATTATATGAAATATATTTGTATAACAACTAATTTGCCAAACTTCTATATTGTTTCATCTGGATTTTTAATATTACCTGTGGGATACTTTCAGGATATTGAGGTTAATAATAGAAAGGTTAAAGTGCATAATCGGGATGGAACTTTTGGTTATACTGAGTGGAAGAATCTGAAAGTGGGAGATATAGTAAGGGTGGAGAAGGATGAATTCTTTCCAGCAGACCTCCTGTTGCTTTCGTCCAGTTATGAAGATGCAATCTGCTATGTTGAGACCATGAATCTTGACGGAGAGACAAATTTGAAACTAAAACAAGCATTGGAGGTAACTTCGTCCTTACACGGGGACTCTAACTTCCGGGATTTTAAGGCTATCATTAAATGTGAAGACCCAAATGCAAATTTGTACTCTTTTGTTGGAACTATGGAGTTTGAAGAGCAACAGTATCCCCTTGCTCCTCAACAACTCCTCCTCAGAGACTCAAAGCTGCGAAATACAGATTTCATATATGGGGCTGTTGTCTTCACTGGTCATGACACAAAGGTTATTCAAAATTCCACCGATCCCCCTTCCAAGAGAAGCAGAATTGAGAAGAAGATGGATCTAATCATCTACTTAATGTTTTCCATTGTGTTTCTTATGGCATTTATTGGTTCCATTTTCTTTGGTATTGCAACTAAAAAGGACTGGGAAAATGGGAAGATGAAAAGGTGGTATCTTGAACCGAACCGTGCTAAAATTTTTTTTGATCCTAAAAGAGCACCAGCTGCTGCAGTTTATCATTTTCTGACGGCCCTAATGTTATATGGCTATTTCATCCCAATCTCCTTATATGTGTCAATAGAAATTGTCAAAGTTCTTCAGTGCATCTTCATCAATCAAGATGTTCTCATGTATTATGAGGAGGCTGACAAACCTGCACATGCTCGTACCTCAAATTTGAATGAGGAACTTGGCCAAGTTGACACAATACTTTCTGATAAGACTGGAACATTGACCTGCAACTCAATGGAGTTCGTCAAGTGTTCAGTGGCTGGAACGGCTTATGGTCGTGGTGTTACAGAGGTTGAGAGAGCTATGGGTAGAAGAAACGGTTCACCATTATTTAATGAGAAAGTAAATGGTTTGAATCACATGGAGGATTCAACTGCGTGGAAACCGTCTGTTAAAGGTTTTAATTTCAAAGATGAAAGGATAATGAATGGAAACTGGGTTAATGAGCCCAATTCTGATGTCATCCAGAAGTTTCTTCGTTTACTGGCACTGTGTCATACTGCTATACCAGAAGTGGACGAAAAGACTAGCAAGATAATGTATGAAGCTGAATCACCAGATGAAGCAGCATTTGTGATTGCAGCTAAGGAATTTGGTTTTGAATTTTACAAAAGGACGCAAACAAGCATCTCACTGCATGAATTAGATCCGGTGTCTGGCAAGAAAGTTGAAAGGTCAGTGTCTCTCATCATGTTTCAAATAAAAAAGCAAGTATCTGAAGTTTCATATCAGTATAACCTTAAAATTTAGTTGGGAAAGAGGAACACAATCCTAATTGACAGACCGATGATTTCTCTCCTGCTTTGTCTTGCTTCTGACACATTACTACTTTGCTGATAATCATTTCTCGCATACATAATTTGGCTCTCGACATATACTGCTCATTTCCAAGTCTTGATGTCCTAACAAGTCCAGGGACCAGGTGTTACTATTTGATTGATATTATTTATTTCTCCTACTCCACATTTCAGTCTATCTGATGAACTTGATAAGCATTGTTTGCGGGACATAGTGGCTAGAATATGGGTTAGAATACTCTTCCTGTCTTCCTACACTCAAAAAGTGTGTGGAAGCGCGGTTACTATCCTTGCGTAAAAAGTGGTGTCTATTTAGTGAATATTTCTAAAATTTGGGTTAGAATATTCTTCTGTATGTGCGTGCTTGCTTGTGCAAGCGCAAGATTACTCTTCTTTCTCAAAAATTGGTGCCTAATTAGTGAACACAGATATTTAATCAGTACTTTATTTCTTGCAGGTTGTATAAACTTTTGAATGTTTTAGAATTTAACAGCTCAAGAAAGCGGATGTCTGTGATAGTAAGAGATGAGGAAGGAAAACTACTACTACTTTGTAAAGGTGCTGACAGGTTTGTGATCATCTCTACCCTAAACTCTTGGAACTTTAAATTCCATTTGAAAACCCTGCATAATTCTTTATCCCATGCAGTGTCATGTTTGAAAGGCTTGCGAAAAATGGTAGGGATTTTGAGGACAAGACCAAGGACCATGTAGACGAATATGCTGATGCAGGACTGAGGACCCTGATACTGGCATATCGTGAACTTGATGAAGAAGAATACAGAGTGTTCAATGAGAAATTCAGTGAAGCCAAGAATTCAGTTAGTGCAGATCGGGAAACGTTGATTGAAGAAGCAACAGAGACAATTGAGAAGTATCTTGTACTTCTTGGTGCAACAGCTGTAGAGGACAAACTTCAAAATGGGGTGGGTCAAAAAATACTAAGAATTACCAAATGCTTGAAACTTTTAAGAGCTGGGGCATGGGATTTGTAATGATTTTTTTTTTAATCTTTTCTGCCTCTTAGGTTCCTGATTGCATTGACAAGCTTGCTCAAGCAGGAATTAAGATCTGGGTTTTGACTGGAGACAAGATGGAAACTGCCATCAATATTGGGTACGATTTCTGGGTATGACTGTTTATATTAATGATTTAAGCTGAGGCATAAGTTTTTTGTGACTTTTGAAGGTCTCAAACTAAGAGAAAATAAATTTGCAGCTTTGCTTGTAGTTTGCTTAGACGAGGAATGAAGCAGATTATAATTAATCTGGAAACTCCAGAAATCCTAGCTTTGGAAAAAGCAGGAGAAAAGTCTGAAATAACCAAGGTAAAATTTCATCTAGATTTTAAGTCCCTTCTCTCTCAAAGTAGAGAGAATTTACTTATTGATGATGAAATTGATGGCTTTGACAAGCAAGGCAGCAAATAATTGGCTCTTTAACCACGAAAGAGCTTGAAGAGATACTCTTGAGATCCAATGACAACGGACAACTGATTTATTTGTCCATAAAATGTAGCATGTGACTGTTCTATTATTGATTTTCACTTCACTTGATGCCGACTGTATGAAAAATCTTAATATGCTACCCACTTCCTTTTTTGTCTTACCCTATTAACCAAAGTATATTGTTGGGTACAAGATGCTGGCTTTTCTCTCTCTCATCTATAAATATCTACCTTGGCCTTCCTGACACTTTAATAGAAATGATTACTTGAATTCGGTCAATTGATCTAGGTCTTTTGGACTCATTTAGTTGTTTCTTTCATCATCAATTAAATCAATATTCTCTGTTCTTGTTCTCAATTGCTGGTATATCTGTATCTTCTTCTTTGTGCACTAATTGAGGAGATTGCTACGAAATAGAGTGCCTTTTTTTAACATGTATATTGGAATTTTGCAATAGCTAAGTTTCCTTAATCTATTTTTGAGGCTGACATATAACTGGCAAATGCTATGCTTCAGTAAAAAACCTGTAATATAGTGCTTTCTAAACTGATTTAAAGTTGTAGATGTGATACCATACGTGCTTATGAATCATTCTTTCAGGCATCAAAGAAAAGTGTCCTCCACCAGATAACTGAAGGGAAGGCCCAGCTGGCTGCATTACGTGGAAGCTCTGAGGCATTTGCTTTAATCATTGATGGGAAGTCACTTACTTATGCTCTTGAAGATGATATGCAGAATAAATTTTTGGACCTGGCAATTGGGTGTGCATCTGTTATATGCTGCCGTTCATCGCCAAGACAAAAGGCACTGGTGAGTTCATGTTCTGGTAGTGGTTATTTTCTCTATAATTCCCATCACGTCTATTTTCATTTGTATATATGAAATGTTGCATGCATTGGTTCATGGATAATCTTGTTAAACAATGAAACTAAAATAATTCAGGTTACAAGACTAGTTAAATCCGGGACTGGAAAAACTACATTAGCAATTGGAGATGGTGCCAATGATGTGGGAATGCTTCAAGAAGCAGATGTTGGGGTTGGAATCAGTGGTGTAGAAGGAATGCAGGTACTTAACAGACTATTATAATTTTTTGGTTGAATAATGTAAAACTTCTTGTTTAGTTATAATTCTTATTGCTCATAAACTCTTATTATGATTATTTTCAATTCAGGCAGTCATGTCAAGTGATATTGCCATTGCTCAGTTCCGATATCTTGAACGCTTGCTACTTGTGCATGGACATTGGTGTTATAGGAGGATCTCATCAATGGTATTGCCTTTCATATGTCCTGTCTACAACTTTAGAGTTCAATGTTTTAAGAGAATTGGAAAAAGTATGTTGTGTGTTTAAGCCTTCATAATCTAATAATTGTTTATATCTTTTTTTTCTTGGCAGATATGCTATTTTTTCTACAAGAACGCCACATTTGGTTTCTCTCTCTTCTTGTATGAGGCCTATACATCATTCTCAGCACAACCTGCATACAATGATTGGTTTTTGTCACTTTACAGTGTTTTCTTTTCATCACTTCCGGTAGTTGCTATGGGTGTTTTTGATCAGGATGTATCTGCACAGCTCTGTCTCAAGGTAGGCTCTCCATTTTAATGTGTAGATTCCATTTTTTTTTTTCTAAATTTTAATTTATTGTGGTCTCAAAAAAGAAAAAATTTATGCACCCTTAATACCATACTTGGGTGGAGCTTATTCTATTTCATTTCCCTAGGGGTTTCTTGTAGTTCTTCTCCTAAGTTACTAGTCACCCGTGAAAATCTGCCTCAGGCATCTAATTGAGCCAATAAGCCATTGGTGGCTTTAACATAGTCACCTGTGTTCAATATTCAGATTCACACGGCTAGACAGTTAAATGAGTCCAGTCTTCCAAGTGAGAGGGAGTGTTAGAACTTTAAATACTATGGTCTTCACCTTACCTTCAAGTTTAAACTTTTACGTAAGGTAGCTCCTAGCAAGAGAGAGAATGTAATGAGCTATGAGAAAACCAATATAAGGAATATTTGATCACTACTAAGTGTGTATGAGTTCATTTTTGAAATTTTAAATTCAAATAATTTTTATAAATTATCTGCATTTCTTAGCTGTAATACATCTTGCCTTAAAAATCCTTGGAGTGGAATGACAGAGATGGGGTAGTTTTGGTTATGAACTATGATAATTTCAGAAGGTGTGAAAAGACTATATATTCTGTGCAGTAACTTTTTATGTCAGTGAACCACGTCCAGATTCCCCATATTTGCTGAAGTAACATTTTTGTAATCTTTATTTTGCATACTCTGGCGTTTTTTTTAAATGCTTATATGATGATTGTCCACTGTCCATTCTCACATGGCAGTTTCCTCTATTATACCAACAAGGGGTGCGAAATGTCCTCTTCAGCTGGCGCCGATTATTTGGCTGGATGTTTAATGCAGTTTACAGTGCCATCATCATTTTCTTCTGCTGTTTGAAAGCACTGGAGCATCAGGCATTTGATAGTGATGGGCGAACTGTTGGAAGGGATATTTTTGGAGCTACAATGTATACATGCATTGTTTGGGTTGTGAACTTGCAGATGACACTCGCAATTAGATACTTCACTTTGATACAACATTTTGTTATCTGGGGTTCTATTGTTCTTTGGTACCTTTTTATGTTGGCATATGGTGCCATTTCTCCCACCATTTCTACCAATGCTTACAAAGTCTTCATTGAAGCCCTTGCGCCCACTCCTTCTTTTTGGCTTGTCACTCTCTTTGTGGTGATCACAGCCCTAATCCCATACTTCTCATATTCAGCAATTCAGATGAGTTTCTTTCCCATGTATCATGAGATGATACAGTGGATAAGGCATGGGGGCAATCAAATGATCCTGAGTACTGTGACATGGTGAGGCAGAGATCATTGTGGCCAATCACCGTGGGTTTCACGGTACGTGTAGCTGCAAGAATTAGTCGCACGAAGGATAAGCATCAACACCACACGACCTACTCAGGATAGTTTCTGAATTCTCAAACAGTGCCTCCGAACAAATGTTGGTTGTATATACTTCCAGAAACGTTCTGCTCATGTATACGACTATACTAAACTTTAGGAGATTTTTTCCAACCATGAAGTATGCCCCGTTAGGTCATAAGATACTGTACAGAGCCCTTTCAGTTTTTTATTATAGACTGAATAAGTTGAAAATCCCATAGTTGCTATAAATTTTGTTTTTTTTCTTGGCCATTTGAGGGCACACTTATATATACGGTATATATTTTTTGTATCTTGCACTATTTCTGAATTGAATTTAGACATGGAATGAGAATATTAATTGTCGATTTGGATAGTGATAATAATATGCTTTTTACAGAACAGAAGATTGTTGTGGTCTGATCTCAGACTTTTCCTTTATTTATTGTGTCAACGATTTCAGTTTGAGCAGGGTGAACTGGTCCTCCTCTGTTTGGAAAACTTTACTATATTTTGGAAATGCCTCATCATAGCAGATGAGAATTCAGGCAGCAGAACAATTGTGAGTGAATAATTGCATTTTCTAAGTCGTGTAGAGTTTGTGCCTTCAAACGAGTTTAGTGTTGACAACTCATCAACCTTCCCATCTGTTGAATTGTATTAGAGCCGTAAATTTAATGAAAATTTGTGTGTTCATTAAAAGATCGTGTTTATTTATTACTAACCAAAACTGAGACGTAAAAAATTCATATAGGTTCAGACGTAGTTTCTTGGAGATTGAAGCTGTCATATTCATATTGTAGTCTGCGTCATATTTGACACCAAAATAATTCCCAGGAGCAGCTCCTTAAGTACATGAAATGAAGCAATCATGGCCAGCGATGATTACCAGAAGTTTAGGAAACTGCTAACATACTACATCATTGTTTATGGAAAAATCCTGGAAGAAATATTGCACCAATGGTGGTTTCAGAATTTTTTATTTCTGAATGCTGCAAAAATATACCAGCTGGACTGTTTCAACCCACAAATTCACATCCAGAATTTGGCCTATACAATACACCCATCAGAATTGAAGAGGACAATCTGATTTTCCTTTTCCACTGAAATAAAATTCTCAATCACACGTCAAGGAGAACATTGATGATACATACATGCAATTTCGCACATAGTCTGCATCATGCATCAGAATAGTTTTCAATGTAGTTGGTAATAATAATTATAATAATAAAAAGAAGTCATTTTCCAGTATTAAATTACAACAGCAAACTCTACAGATTATGGATGAAGAATATACAACTTGTGTTAATAATTGTCTCATCCCAAATACATTAATTGAGATGCATCAATTTCTCTTCCTCCTCTCTCTCAAATTTTCATCAAGATTTCGAGCCATGATGATCCTCAAAAACAAAGAATCAAAACCAAGAAAAAACAAGTCAACAGGATCATATCAAACCATCCCAGGATCAAAGACAGATAACTAATCACATTCACATTCACAATGGATGAAAGTTCTTGGATCAGATCGATGACAACAATATACGTAGAATCCCCAGTATCAACATACCATTGGTGTTAAGCAACTGCAAGGCCAAGAAAATCAGCAGCAGACTTTCCCATAATCGTTGCAAACTCATTAAAACTAATGACACCATCGCCATTTGCATCAGCTTCCCTCATCATCTCCGACAACTCACGATAAGTTAAAGGATGACCCATTTTCGCCATGGAACCTGCTAGCTCAGCCGCAGTAATAAAACCATTGCCATCGCGGTCAAATGATTGAAAAACCTCCAAAAGTTGTTCTTGGTTAATCAAGACCTCTTCGTTCATATCAGGCAATATAACACCAACCAATTCATCGAATTCTACGAGGCCATTTCCGTTAGAATCCATGTTGGCTAACAAAATATGAAGTTGGTCACCGCTTGGTTTGAGACCCAATGCACGTAAAAGTGCAGCAAGTTCTAGCTGCGTGAGGCTGCCGTCCGAATCCAAGTCGAAACGAATGAATATGTCTTTCAGTTGTTTAAGCTGGTCGGATTGAATAGTAGCAGCCTTCCTTGTCATTGATTGATAGAGAGATCGGTATTGATCAATGCAAAAGAGAGAGGAAAGGACAAGCACAAAACAAAAGAAAGTTGGTGTCTGTGTTCTGTGCTCGTAGGTTGATTTCGTTTGCTTAAGAGGTTAGGATTGTGTTGGAGAGATTTGTGTGGTTAAATCAAATGAAACTGTTCAAAAGGGAAAGCGCGTTCATTTGTGGTAATTGAACGACAGAGTACTGTTAAATTTTGGTAACGGGTGTAAAATTATTTAATTAATAAAATAAAAAATATATATTTATTTATAATAAATAAAAAAATTTATAATTTTTTATAATATTAATTAAATAATAAAATTTTTTATTAATTTTTTATCTACCATTAATTAATATATTTATTTTATTTCATTAATTATATAATATTATTAATGTAATAAAATCATTCTATTTAAATTTTTTTTAGTTAAATAATATTTACTTATTAAAGGGTAATAATAGCAAAGAAAATTTAGAATTTTATTCTATTTTTATTATTATTATTATCGTCATTATTATTCGACGAGGCATGTAAGATCATGATTATTAACAAGATAAGGGGATTTGGATAGTTGTCTGTGACAATGTGGTCTATATTTAGTGCACCGGAAGGTTGTCATTATTTGATGATTATCAGCTTTATCCGACTTCAATTCTCTTAAATTAGTGTTATTATTGCGTTCTCTCTTTGAAAAATCTTAATTAAGGTTAATATGAAAATAGGGCAATGCTCCAATGCACGCCAATAAAATTGCTCTGTGTTCATTCATTCTTCCAGAATGCTGTGGAAGGAAATAAGAGCCAAAAAGGACAAAGAAATTGCATCGATTTATTGGCATGTAAAAGCGGCATAACGTGCTGTCCATGACATCTCATCATCTTCATTAGTTTCTTGTTTCTATTTTCTTTTTGAACACCCCTTATCAAGCAGAAGAGCACAGAGTTTGCTTACAAGTCACAGCATAATGCTTGCACTACAAGCGATATTCAAACGAAGGAACAAGGTGGCACACTCTCAAAATTGATAAAGTTTATCAAAAACATTAATTCAATTTGATGATTATTCAATTTATGCCCTACAACCAAAGAAGACATTTAACATATTTCATAGAGACAAACGCAGACGAATCTAAAAAATGTGAATGCACATTGGAATTTATATACTAGACTGGTCTCTAAATATATGCTATGATTTTATTAAAATCAATGGATTTATTGTCTATAACCGAAGTGTAAAGACTATTCAATCAATTATTAAGAGTCTATAATATTGGCCAGCATTGAATTTTTTTTATGCAGATTTTGATCATATGTAGGTACCAAGTAGAATTTGTCCAATAATCAAAAGGCAAAAATATTTCCCATGTCGATTAGCTATATATGCTGTGAATAACTTAGAGAAGCAACAATTTCAACGACTCCAAATTGTACAACACTTTGATCAAATTCCTTTTGGGATAAACTTGTTGAGGAGCTTCTTGATCTATCCCTACCCCAAAAGCTTCCAAATGCAAACTCTCCCTTCTCAGAAAACTCCTTCAATACCTTCTCAACTTCCTCCATACAGCATCCGGAACCGAACAAGTCTCCATTCATGGCAAACTCTTCTATCTGAACACTTTGGGAACCGTCATGAAATTCCCAGAATTTGTGTTGACATTGACCATTCTCCGTTTCGATAACCTTCCCTTCTTTCCTTCTATGTCTAAGCTTCTTCTTGGCATATTCTTTCGTCTTTCGGATGAGCTTGGATGGAAGTTTGAGCAAGACGAAGATGACGATTTGTAGGATCAAGCATTGGCAGCAACAGGAAATAACAACACAATCAGCAGCAAGGGTGTTCCAATCTTCCATAGCAATGAAATGAAGTAGGAAGGAGGTGAAGAAATATGATGAATAGAAGTCATGTCTTGTTATAGAATAAGGAGGAATAGGTTCCTTCTCCTCTTGGGAGGAATTATAAAGGGTAAAGCAAAATGAATGATGTGTGACAAAGCTATAGAATTAAAGGTGGCAAATTAGTCATGTTGTGTTGGATTAGCAAATAATGCAACTATAGCTTTCAAGTTGGTCTATCTATCAAATATAATAGAATATTTGACGTTAAGGAATCATAAGTTGTCCTAACATGATTTCTTGGTTTCTACTTTACAATGTGAAACTAGGAAGTCTACCTCTAGGAATGGTATAAATTAACAAGAAACGAACAACATCTGCTTTTTTTTTTTTAAAAAAAAAAAAAAATTGTTTTCATGAATTCAACAACTTCTGGCACTTTGTGTCCATTGTTGAATCATATGCATATTCAAGGTGATAATTTGAACAACATACGGTATCGTATTCATTGAGTATATTAAACGAACTTTTGCTGCTTTCATGTATTTGTCATAAACGAATACAGTACTAAATATTATTTCTTTGCATTGATTGAATCTACCCATTTCTGTGAGGAATTCAGTTTATCCCTTTCACTTGTTCGCATATGAAATAAATTCTCTGCCTGGTGTAGTTGTTTCATATTACAGTTTCTGTTTCTTGTTTGAAACCTGTCTTTGCTTTGCTCGATTACAACCGAGGTGAAACATGCAACACGAGAGGTGAAATGGTTGTCTTGTCGTAATTAAGACTTCATTTGAAATTACGATGTTTTTATTGTATTTTAAAAAGTAATGTCCTAAAAAAGTATTTAATAACATTTAGTACACATCTCTTATTTTTTAACTAGCATTAAACATCTGGTAATTGCATTCCACAGCAGTTGTCACATTTAAGTCACCAAACCTTAATATCAAATGATGCTTAGTTAAAAAAAAAAAAAATGGAGAACAAATCTTTAAGAGCTTTTACTAAAATAATAAACATTGTTGTAACAAAATTTGGCAAGGTTAGCTACAAGGTCAAAGAATTGCTCTAATATATTGATAGCTATAACAGGACCTACTTACAAGTGTTGACGGTTTGAAAATCAATCTCTATGCTCAAGGCAGCCAATTCAAGACACAGTGGCGTAATCCTGTCTCAGTTGAGCCACCACTTCAAATAACTGAGCTCGAAAGTGGCTCCATTTTGGCTTGGCAAACCCTCCAGCCTTAAAGATGAAGAGATCTCTACCAATATTTACTGTTCTGTCAACTATCCGAGCTACCTTGGGTAAAAAACTCTGTACTGTAATTTTGACTACCAAATGCCATTCTCCGAAACCATCTAATTTCTGCAGATTGTTGTGCAGAGTTAAAAACCTCGCTTTCACCTACTCTCATTCCATTAGTTAGATCTGAAGTTGCTAAACTATCGAAAGCTCTGACAACCTGAGATGCATTAGAATGATAAGAAAGATATGTCCGACCAACCTATATCCTAACAATAATAATTTCAGTTAGTTGCAAAATAGAAGTTTATTACCTGTCCCATTCGTGGCCTCTTGGCAGCTGAATGTCGCACACAGGCTGCAGCAACCTCAATCATCTGAAACATTTCGGTTTCAACATAGTTATTTCCAAGCCTGGGATCAGCTAAACCATCAAATTCCTCATACTCAAGTGCCCGACTGAGCAAAGGTCGAGCCTGAAAATAAGATAAGCCTTTGGTCAGAAAGATTTAGCCTTTGAAAATTATATTTGCTCCAGTGCATAGGACAAATTCTCCTGGCAGTCTATTGTCACACATCTGCCCGTATGACCCATTCCTGTCACATCTTAGATATGCACACATCAATATGCATATGTATGAAATTCACAATCTTCACTAGACATAAAATCATTTTCGTATAAAGATTAATGCTAGGCCTCTCTAACAATAGTGAAAAAGTTAACAAAAGGCTTAACCGATAATCAAAGTTTCTTGTTCAATTTTTGGTTTTTGTTTTTGTTTTGGATCAATTCATTCCTAGAAGTTCAGATTTAGTTATTTCATGATTTATCAGACTGGAATTGCAAGATCTTGTCAGTTCTTCAATCAGAAATGACATTTCGAGTTACAAGCCCTCGTTTCTAAAAGCTCGGAACCTAAGATTCTGACAGAAGCTTTGCAAGCTGGCATCATCCTTCAACATCAAACTAACCAAGTTGCATACAAAGGAGAAACAAGAAAACTAAAAATTTTACCAGTTTATTAAACTCAAGCCAGGTGACATGTTTTTGTGATTTTATTCATTGAATGCCTATTCAAATTGGAAGATTTGGTTGTAATTTTGCAGAGACAGTGAAGATGTCTGGAGACTAAATTGGCATCAATAAAATTTACCCATTCAACTAGACTCTCATCTCCCATGGGTTGGGATGCATCCACAGGCTTCCGGCCAGTAATTAGCTCCAAAAGCACAACTCCAAACGAGAATACGTCGGATTTCTCTGTCAACTTGCCACTTGAGGCATATTCAGGGGCCATGTATCTGAACAACCAGTTGAAATAATTAGAGACAGAGAAACATGATCAACAAGTTTTATGTAACATTGCTGCAAAAACTAGAATAGACCCACCACCCCCAAGAAAGGCCCTATAATTGGTGAGCATCTCTTTCTCACAGATAAGTGCTTACCCAAAAGTTCCCATAACACGAGTAGTGACATGCGTATTTGCATCAAGAGCTAATTTGGCAAGCCCAAAGTCCGAAACCTGAAAGGGCAACAACCATAAAGTGTAAAACTTTGTCTACATCGAAAGAGTAAAATGTAGTTTGATAAAAGATAAGAGAAGCATACTCGAGCCTCTAAGTTGCTATCTAAAAGAATATTTGATGACTTGATATCTCTGTGAATAATACGAGGATGACCTGATATATATTCCCCCCAAAAAAAAAATCAACAATAAATATGTCAACAACATAAATAACAAATATGGTCAATAACAGGCAACAACATAAATAGAAACTTCTCATTTGACATGTCTTATGCTAGAAGCATTTGCACTTATATAGGAAACATCAGACAGCTTATTTATTTAGTTATTTTTGCTAGTTTGCTTTAAGCCAAAAAGAAACATCACATGACTAAAATAAAGCTGAGTCTGCTATACTTGATCAAGGCAAATGCTCAGTACACTTCTAGGAAAGTTCCTGCATGATGTAAGGAGATAATTGAAGATGAAGAAGTAGATTTTTTTTATGGTGAAATTGGAAAAGAACAGAAGTATCATGATTTCTTAGACAATCAGATAAGGTCATCATTACATGTCAATTAGTCCTGTTTGGAGTCTGTTGTTGGAAAATAGTCAAATTCAGGACGTATGAGACCATTTTTGCTCTATATTCACACATTATCAATAAGCTCCTTGTTTGGTTTGAAGTAATTTATCTTCTAATTGCTTTATTTTTTTCATCTCAACTTTCCAGTTTGCCTAAATTCAGTTCTCAGCACAGCGACCACAAGGATCAACCATCCTTAGTTCTTCTCCCACTAACTTGGAACCGAATAAAAGGAAAAACAGTTGCACATCTAATGATCAGCTCATGCTTATCAACATCATTGTGTCTATACAAAAGTTAATATGCGGCCAGACCATGCCACCATGTCAGATTATCAAAATACAAATTTTCTCACCATCTTGAAAGCTGAATCAGCATGTTTCAGAAGGAATAGCACAAAACACAGAACTATGTCCCTTCCCCAATCTCCTATTCATGGATCTCCCCTCCCTACACAGTGGTTGAAGCTCAATTTTGATGTTGCCATCAAATAGCCTAATATGCCAACAGTGAATAGCTAGAAGCACAATGTAACTTTCGCATGAGCCCAGAAAGCTAAAGAACAAACAGGAGATTCTATTTGGTTAGAAGCCTTTCTACCTTCTGTGCCTGAAGCAGAAAGGCTGGACCATTCAATCATTCTAGAATGAGATGCCCTTTCAGTCATCAACCCAATTCACAAATAGGATGAGAATTTAATTGGATGGTAAATTAGAAAACCCTTTCTGTCTTTGTGGCTTATCAGTACAGTTGACTGGCTAGTATGAAGGTGAATATAACAAACAAATTTCAGATGCAGAGTATTAGAACTTACAGTCTTCATGGAGATAAGCTATTCCGCGGGCAGCACCCACTGCAATTATCACACGTGTTGCCCAATCAAGAACTGGCCTCCCTTCTCCTACAAAATCCAAGAAGCAACATGTTCAGGATATTAGGCCATTATTAACTCTAGTATCCAAGCTCAGTTGCGGCTTTACCATGAAGATGGAAATAAAGAGTATTATTAGGGACATAGTCATATATGAGCAATCTTTGGTTCTCAGAAATGCAGTAACCAACAAGTGAAACCAAATGGCGATGGTGTATACGACTAATAATCTCAACCTCAGCCTTAAATTCTCGTTCACCCTGCTCCCCGCCTATTTTTAGCTGCTTTATTGCTACCTCTCTTCCATCTGGTAAATACCCTTTATAAACAGAACCAAATCCACCTTCACCCAAAAGATTCTGAGCTGAAAACCCATTTGTAGCCCTGTCTAGTTCTTCATAAGTAAACAATGGCCTCGAGTTGCTCAATCCACTTGGCACTTTAGGTGAATTTATGAAGTCACTGCCAGAACCACTGCCTATAAGGGGAGCCGAAGACTGTGTCTTTGAATAGGATGAATCTGCACATAAGTTTCAAACCTTAGAATCAATCTAGACTCTAGAGGAATATACAGTCGAGCATGGATAAAACTTACCATCTTCATTTCAATGAACCATTCATTTGATATATGGTCTTATTTTCTTAAGGGGAAAAAAAACTTATTAGAAACTGGAAAAATTACATTACAATTCATAATTACTTTAACCTATGATCTATATCTTTTACAAGATAAAGTAAAGTATTTGTTAAATTCAATCTCTCAAAATTTCCAATCATTAACAGTGTCTCTCAAAAATTTTCAATTGTTGTCCAGAATATGTTCATTCAATTTTCTATTGTATGACACCAAACCTCAAGAATATCACATTATGATCCAGCACCTACAATTGTGCCAACTTTTGAGTTGATAGTGCTGTGCAATGTGAATAGCTTTTGCAAGAATTCAAGAGGGAGATGGATGTAGAAAGTAGTAACAACATAAAGAAATAACAGAAAATTTTTTAAATAATTTACCTGATCTGGGGGAAGAATCCATTGGGGGTGGCATAACATACACCCCATTAAGTCCAGAAACCTCTTTCCTTTGCCTCCTCAAGCACCAAACAACCAGCCCAATGAGACTAAGTGCTATGATTCCTACAGCCGCAGCAATAGCTACTACACCTACTGTTCCAATGCCATTATTACTTGGAGAATTAGAACTCTCTGGAGAACTAGGATTAGGACCGCTCCCTGTTCTATTATCGGTTGATGAGACTGGAATTCCAGGAGGGGGCGATAGTTGTATCATAGGTGGCGGTGGTGATGAGTTTGGAGAAGAATTTGAAGGTGGAGGAACTAGTTCAGAAGCAGGTGGAGCAGGAGTTCGTGTAGGAGGTGGGGATGCATTACCGGGAGGAACAGCTGCCGGTGCAGGGGGTGAACTTTTAGGTGGACCTGATTCGGCTGGTGGAGGTGGACTTTGGGGCGGCACTGAAACTGGTGAAGGCGGGGGTGAACTTTTAGGCGGCACTACTGATGGTGCTGGTGGCAGAGAAGGATTTGATGGTGGTGCTGGTGAACTAGTTGGTGGATGAGATAGTGGTGAGGGAGGAGAATTTGGTGGTGGACTCGAAGATGGTGGTGGTGGACTAGATGATAGTGGTGGTGGTGATTGTGGAGGAGGTGAACTTGTTGGTGGATTGGACAGTGGTGGAGGTGAGCTCGTTGGAGGATTGGATGCCGGTGGTGGAGGTGACCTCGTTGGAGGATTGGTTGCAGGTGGTGGAGGTGAGCTGGTTGGCGGATTGGATGCCGGTGTTGGAGGTGAGCTGGTTGGCGGATTGGATGCCGGTGGTGGTGGTGAGCTCATTGGCTGATTGGATGCCGGTGGTGGAGTTGAGCTCATTGGCGGATTGGATGCCGGTGGTGGAGGTGAGCTTGTTGGCGGATTGGCTGCTGGTGGCGTTAGTGGAGTAGAATTGGACTGTGGTGGTGATGTAGGTGAAACCAATTGTTGAGGAGGAGGAGGTGATGGTGTAGATGCCAATGGGGGTGGAGATGAATTTTGAGGAGGGGAAGGTGCAATTGGAGGAGGAGATGGAGTTGAAGGTGTTGTGGGGTCTGGTGGATTTGCAGTTGGCGGAGAAGGCAGGGAAGTTGTAGGAGGAGGAGGAGGGGGAGATGAAGGCTGTGGTGGTGATGGAGCGGTGGTAGAAGTAGGTGGCACAGCTAGAGGAGTAGTACTTGGAGGTGGTGAGTTTGTTGCCATCAATTAAGACAGAACGATGGTAAAATTGCTAATAAGATAACATAATTTATCAATTCGTGAGCTTTCATGAAATTGTAACATTGCATGCATGATTATAGCGAAAAAACCAAATTTTGACAAAATCTACTTCCACACTGTATTTTACCGGCAAAATCAAATTTCCAATTTCGAAATGACAGATTATCCAAAAAGTGAACTTTACCACTCAAACCCTGAAATCACCAAACACTCCATCATAACTTCAAAACACAGAAACCTGTCTCAAGCCGAAACCAATATTTTCCAGCTTGTTTGGAACAAACCCTAATCAGTTTTCTAATTTTGTGTTTCTTTATCATAACGCAGCTCACCAAAATGCTTCTTGAGCTAAGCCCACGTGAATAGTCAGTTCTCAAGCGCAATGGACACACCTAACATGTTTTGAGCAATACCCAGATCATCAACTTCACAATAAAAACAATCTACAAACTTAATATAGAAATTGATTATATCAACAACTAAGTTCACAGGTGAACACTGACATGCTAAAATCTTCAGTGAGCAAATGTAGCAACACCTAATTCACCAAAGGAGCTATAAACAACAACCCAGATGCTAAAACCCCAAAAACTTTACCTTTGTTCTAACAAGTCTCTTAATTGTTAATCTCTTGAAGGTTACAACTGGAAATTTTTGAAATCTGCAGCCAATTTTGGTTGATTCTTGAAACTTCCCTCTTTCTATTCCTCAAAGGAGGCTCAACACATCACAGGGACACGGAATGGTGGGTCCTCAGATCGCAATTCTGTTGACAGTGACCCTCTGCAGAATAATCAAATTATAATTATTTTTTTCTGTATTAAAGATTTTTAAATCATCTTCACATCATGAACATAATATTCAAAAGGGGAAATTTCAATATTCACGATGCATTGAAGCATAAATGCATAGACTTTGCTTTACCGTGACGTAAAAATCGCTAAACGTAAGGACTGCTCTTTTAATTTTAATATTAATGCTGATTTGTCTTCAAACATTGCTTTTGTTTGATACTAAAAAATATTTCATTTAATTACTGCAATTTGCCCAGTTTTTTGGACTTTCTTGTTGGAGCCCACCGTTGTTTGACTGCAGTATTTTATAGCACAAAATCCAGCTTCGATTTCATTAAATATACATGCATACATGGTACATATTGCACGAATACAAAGACAGTTTGCTCTGATCAGGAATTTTTATGCTTGGTGCATGTTCGCACATGATGAGATTAGCTGACTTTAGATGGCAGAGAATGTGTAATTGAATAGCATGCGTTGTATTCTTGTAACCATCTTTGTCGCGTATTCACACACACACACACACATATATATTCTGAGAGTTTAATTTTATGGGGTAATGGTTGTGTCCTGAGAGATGGAAGAATGGCAAGATCTGTGGGCGGAAGGAAGGGATGTAAATTGTAAGGTGAATTGGGACAAAATTCAATTCCTTTTTGTTATGTTAGTGGTGGTGGGCCAAAGATTGACCGACAGATGTATGACAATGTCGTCTAGCAACCCGTGATGTGCTGCTTTCTTTGTGTGCTCACTGTCCAATTTTATTTAACCTTCCTTCCTTCCTTCCTGTTCTACAACTTCAAACTCATTGAAAGTCTTCAATGCAATCATGACCACAAGTTTTTGTTCATAAATGATGAATAATACCACCATGACGCAGATTTCTAACATTATAATTAAAATTTGGCTGAATTATATATATATATATATATATATATATGCATGCTTAATTATAATATATTTTGCATCATAACACCTAAATATTTAATTTCTTTCAACTTCAAATAATTCTTATAAAAATTTGAAATAAAATCTTTCTTCTTCCTTTGTGAAAGCTTAAATCCACCTCACAAAAATTGGTTGATAATTATTATATAATATTTTAATTCTTTCACCCATTTTTTTTAATTTTTTTAATTTTTTAATAATTAGATATTAATGTTGTGTTAATTATATTATATTAATTACAATACACTAAAGCTGTCGGTGGAAGCTCAAAAAAGAGAGAGAGAGAGAGAGAGGCCGTAGATTTTGGATGCCAATATTTATGCACTGGTGTTGACTGCACAAAATAGAAATCATCGATAGCATCGGCATGCCCTTACTGTGTTTTTGTTTTTTCTATAAATAGTCTTTTTTTTTTTTAAATATGTCTAAATTTAAAAAATATATATTTTTTATTTATATTTTAAAAAATATATTTAAATAAACATTATTCCTAAACCTTTCTTTCTTTTTTATCATTTTCTTGATAAATTTTGTCCCTACACATTTATTTTATTATTATTTACATTATTTTTCAATAAATTATCCTATAAACTGTTTTTTTAGACTTTTTTTTTTAAAAATACCGTCAAATTAAAGAAATATTTTTATTTATATTTTAAAGAAATGTATTCGATTAAAATTATTCCTATACCTTTCTTCTTTTTTTTATTTTCTTCACAACATAAGACAAAATTTATTTTCATTATTTTCAAAATTTATAGCATAGGACAAAATTTTGTCTTATGTTATAAATTTATCGAAAAAATTTAAAATAAAATAAAATAAATGAAGATTCAAAGAGGATCTCTTTTTGTGGGGAGGTTCAAATTGATCCAACAATAAGGGTTGGTTTGGTAATTATCGTGTAATATTTTAATATTTTTTAACTTTTTTATTTGGATCTTTTTCTTTTTTTTTAATTTTAATTTTTATATCTCGGTTGATTTGGTGTTAATTTTGTATTAATGATATTATATTAGTTACATTATATAACATGATACTGTAAAGCTGTCGGTGGAAGCTAAAAAAAAAAATGACTGCCAATATTTACGCACTTGTGTTGCTACACAACATAGACAGTTTCATCAATGGCGTTTGCATGCCCTACTATGTTTTTTAGATTTTTTTTTTTTAAATTTGTCCAAATTAGATTATATATTTTATTTATATTTTAAAAAATATATTCAAATGAAATTATTCTTACAGCTTTATTCCTTTTTATTTTCATTATTTTCTTGATAAATTCCGTTGCTACACATTTTTTATTATTATTATTATTATTATTATTATTATTATTACTTTTTTAATAAATTTTGTTAAGAGAATTTAGACAAAATTTAAATTCTTTTGATAAATTTTATTGAGAAAAAAATAACATAAGAGTTAAAATTTTGTTAACCTTATCAATAAAATTTGTAGAGAGAAATTGGTACAGAGGAGGGAATGCTACCTAAACTCTTAAGAGTTGGTTTGTCTAGACAAAATTTATTGTGAGAATTTGAGCAAAATCACAATTCTCTCAATAAAATTATTTAGATAAATCAGAATAAAAACAGAAATATGTAAAAGATATCAATTCTTTTGGTAAAATTTTTTGTTAATTTTTTAAATTTTAAGGTTAATAAAAAATACTATTAATTTGAAATTATATATATAATTATTTTAATTAGTTAACTAATAGTTAAATATAACTTTTTTGTTATTAAAGAATATTTTATATTAATTTAAACAAAACTCGTATATATGTGTATTTTTGTTAAATTTAAAATATTTTAAAAATATTTCGAATAAAAACACTCTTTTGATAGAGTCCATGGGTATTTTGACGAAGATGATTTGTTTTTGAACATTAATAAAACAAAAAGCATAATTAAAAATTAGTTCAAAAGTTGAAGTATTTATAATTTTTTTTTAAAAAAAAAAATATAGGTTAACCCAAAGCCATAGATGCTGAAGCAGGAAAAAATTTTGGCCTACATGTACTCGCAACAATAGGAACAAAACAACGACGTAACCATTCAGTTGATACCGAGCAATAATAATGCAACAATGGCCAATGGGGTTGTTGATTTACTTGGAATTGGTCCTTTTCGTTATCTTCCAGACGGTGAAGTATCTCATTCAACGCAGAATGCGACTGCTAGTTTCAATTCTATTAACGATGACTTTGTACAAAAGTAGACTAGATAATAATAAAAACGTCATCTGATTTGAAAAGGCAGATTCCAACAACCGACAAACTAGTGGATGGGGGATTAGAGACCCAACATGCAGGATTAACTAAACTAATCTAATTTCTGATAATCTACTTTCCTTTCCATATTCGAAATGGATGTGGATTTTACACTATTTGCTAGAGTTGACAATGAGAATCGGTAGCCGATCTATTCCTTTAGCATACAAATGCAATTTCATAATTTTTTATTTTAATTAGTTAGAACATCGTTTTGTATGTCTGTCTCTCATTTCTGACTTCAAAATTTTTTTTCTTGTTTATTATATTTAGGCCGCGACATAGCAAATAAATAAATGAAATGACCAAAATAAAAAATATATATAAAAAAAAAAATTCAACAATGAGTTGATACACAAAACTGTTTTCTCGTAGAAAGTAGACAAAGAAGACAACCCAAACGGCAATGTAACATCTTTTATGAAGCTAAATATTCTAATTTATGCAATTACCATGAATTCAACATATAGTTTGGTTATCATCGTCTTGATATTCTTCAAAGCAAAATCTACATGCAGCTACTCATGATCTACTGAGAACATTTCTAAGGTTCTAGTACGGTATATTAGAGGTTTTTGAACTATGAGTGTAATTTACCTCTCTGGTAAATTCGGAGATAACAACTTATCTTACGAAAAAAAAAAAAACAGCATGCCTGCTTCATCGGGAAATACAACCTGCTACTATGGATTTTTGGAGGAGTTTGAAAGCTTTCCATGTACAGCTGCTAATGAAAATTCCAGTTCCATTGCTTCCAATTCCAAATACAGAACCAGCAGTTATCCTGCTTAAGGACAAAAAGGGAGGATGAGAAAAGGTGAGTGTATCCAGATGAAAAGAATCTCCATCCCATGATTGATCTACTGTTAAAAGGTTTGGCTTGACTTGACAGAGAAAAGATGACCAGACCAGGAGATCAATTGACTTTGTTGCCCAACCTTGAGTTTCTTCTTAAATTAATCTCAGCAACCCAACCTTCTCTATTTCTGTCTGAAATTTTCCTGAGTGAAATGGAAGAACACAATGTGAACTTAGTAATTGAGGAGCAAAACAAAGAGATTCAATATTCCAATTTGTAAACAGATTGTAATTATAAAACAAAAATGAGTTGATGCTACCTGCCGTGGAAAGGAAAAACTCATCCAGCGCCTTCCCATGTTCTGCCATGATGTTGTAATAGCAACTAAGATGAATTAGAAAATAGCCCCAGAAACAACACTTACAGGTGGACAATTCAACTAAAAGCTTACCCATTTGATACTCCAATGCCTGCAGAATCATCTCAACCTACAATAAGGACATATACAATCACAATTTATACAAAACAGAAACTAACAAGAGACAGATCCAGAGAGAGAACGTGCAGTAACAACGAAATAATGACTAAGTTCATCAATTTGTGTTACAAACACTAGAAGGTGAGCACACAAAATTCGATCTATAGCAAAAGCTCTTGCAGCCATAAAAAGCATAATACTATCTGAAGCCAAACATGGTTCAAAGGGTTGATGGTTGTTTTATTAAAATAACTAAAAAATTAAAATAAAAGATTGCCACTTAAAGTAGCAATAACCCCAGACTGTTCAATTATTCCTTCTTGCTGCCACTCTAAAAAATGTCTTTCACTTTCAAGTGTCTAACACCAGCTTAGATACCATAAATCATTTTAATTCAAGAAATTATTGTATTAGAGACACTTTGGAAGCTTAAAATAGTTTGCATTTTCACAAAATATAACAAATTAAAAAATAATTTTATATTACCCCGTTGATGTTTTGACAATATTGACTTTACCCTTTTAAGAAATAGTCATTATTTCTCCTGACTTTTGCATTTTCAGTTTAGAGAAAATCAAGGTAATTTGATGCATAGATGCCAATCATATATCTTTATGTTGAAAGTAACATCCCCCACCACCCGCAAAATGTATTTATTATATTACAATTTTATTTGATAAAAAAATTAAATAAAAAATTCAAAAATTAAGGGGAAAAAGTAAACACTGTAGATCTACCACTGCCACAGGCACCATGGGCAGTACGGCCAGTGTGCAACTGCTATGGGCCCTTGGCATGACCAAAGCGCGACTGCCAGGGCCTTAACAACCAATGCCACCACCCAAGTCATACCAGCTATGGACATTTTTTATTATAAAATTTTTATAGAAAAAATACCATAAAAATAAAAAGTAAAAAAAAGTTTACAATTTTTTATTTGTTTTTGTATACCAAAATGTGTTTACTATTTTAAGGATAAATAAGTTTTTTCATTGGATTTGTAAAGGGTAAGGGCAAATTAGTTTTATGATAGTCAAAGGTGAACTGTTTGGCGGGTACAATGACTATTTTTTAAACCGTTGGTAGTAAAGAGAATGTTGCCAACACATCAAGTGGGTGATATAAAATAAAACCTAGCAAAAAGTACATACAAAACAGGAATTCAGAAAAATACTATGCAATCTTGTTAGCATGAAATACCCTATCAAAAGTAGATAGAGAATTCAAACACTAATTATTTATGATCATAGCCCTTATCAAGACAGTCCAGCAGAGGGATGTTTTCATAAAGTCCTTCTTTTCAAGCATATAACTAAAAATCTTATTTGAATGAGTTCCTGAACATACTTTGTCAAAGTCTTTAACAAGATTAGCTTCTATTGAAGCATTATTTTCATACTCTGCCCAAAGTTCTTGGATCTTTTTGGCTGTGTATAACAAATACCCAATTAAACACAATTAATGCCAAAACATTTAACTATTTGAGTAATTCCATAAAGATGAGAGTTTAGGCAGTACCCCCACTCCCTCCACCAAGAACTTTGCACATTTTATTTAAAGCTTCCTGCTCCATTCTGCTCTTTATTTCTTTAAGCACACCATCGGATGGTATTATATCTCCCACAATAGCTGTGAAATCCAACCAGAATAGATGAATTAAATTCAATTCAAAAAAATTAGCTTCATACAAGTCAATATGTATCTTACTGTTGACATAGAACTGTTTCCACACCTAAAAAACAGTTGCAGGATATGCCCCAGAAGTTCAGAAAAGAATAGACACACAAACATATTTTTCATCCTCTCTTCTAATCAGTAAGCTATCAAACGACATTAGATTATATAAAATGGGTTCACTGTAGTGAAAACTTAGACAATATTGGCTGATGCATCTCCACTTTATCAATTAGAAGCAACAAAACATAAAGACCACAAAGTTATTAAACGATCAACTCTATGACAACAGAGGCTATAAGTGCATGCCAACAGACCTTTGTCTTAGGTTTTTTATCCTAAAAACCATGAAAGTCATCTCTAAACTAAGTCTGCATAAATTATGATTAAATGACCAGAAACACATGGCTAGAGGCAAAAATAATAATAATAATAATAATAATAATAATAATAATAATAATTACTTGCATTTTGTGCATCATTATCCGGGCAACAAACTATTCAGAAAATACAGAATAAAAAAGGAAAGAACTTCAGACTACCATACATCCACAAATGCCATCACTGCAGTACATGATAAATCCAAACAATTTCCCAGCTACACAAGGTTGCATGCTTCTCCCTGATGCTGTCCACCAGGTAAAGATCAATGGAAACATCCAGAAAACTCAAACTAAGGGACATTCCATTTATTCTACAGCATAACCACCAAGGACAAAGGCGAAGAAGTTGACAAGATAGAAATAGATGTTATGCCATACAGATACTCTGACAAAACAGGTTTATATTATTTGAGCACACGCATGAAGTATACAAGAGGGCATCATCAAGGAAAAAGACTAACCCATATATATACTTCAAACCACAAGGGCCGACCAGCCCGTCTTTGGCCCCATACTTCTCCAACTACTTTCTCTACCCAATAGACAACCATTTTCCAAGGAATGCTTTCTTATCATTTCTATATTCCTCACACCAAAACCATCTACTTTATCAAATAACAAGCCCAAGCTAATTAAAATTACATGAATGATACACAACAACCATTCCCCTTTAAGAGAATTATCTCTACAGCTTCTCTATCCTTTTCCACCACAGGAGATGGAATATAAAGAAGAGAGCCCAATGTTTTCCATACTGTGTAATATCTATAACATTTTCCTTTTGACAGCGAATTATGATCGCATAAATCCAAGAAAATTTTTGTTCAACCACATAAACTATGTAATATATCCATCACCTGTGGTTAATATTGTAACAGAAAATAAGTTCAAACATTGAGCATCTGTAAATCAAGAATGCTAGGTGCCTGTAGAAAATTAAAGTTTATGCCTACAGTTCCAGATACACAAAAGAAGCAACTTTGATATCACAAACAACGCTTGAGTGTTTGTTATTTGAGATCATTCTTCCTTGAACACCCACAACTAATAATCAACAAAAGAAGCACATGAAGGGTTTCCGAAAAGTGCAATACACAAGTGGAAGGCCAGATATGAACCTCCTTTAATCACCTAAAACTCATAAAATCTATGAATACCACTGTTCATCAAGATAGTTAAATAAGAGCAATACTACATTTATGACTCCTTTTAAATTCAAATTCCATGAGTCATTAAAAGATCAGTAAAAGAACAAGGTCCATGTTTTCCAAAAGCATCCCAAACCAAGACAGAAAAGTCACTAGCTAAAAAGCCACAGACTCTTTCTACAAAATTTCATCCTCGAAGATTATAAACTTGAGAGCAAAACATAAAATATTTTAGAAAATTGAAAGCAGCTGAAGAAAATACCTTCTGCAATGTCAAGCACAATTGCTATCTTAATACACCTGTAACAGAAGAACAGAGAAAAAGACTATCTAAATGATCATTAAGAAAGAGCACAAGTGAACCTTGAAAACCAAATATGAAAAAACAATTAACACCACATATGATAACAACACAATAATTTTAACCTCAAATGGAATGAATTGAGCACATATGTCAATAACATAAAAGATTCAAAGATGTCAAAAGGATTACCTAGATGCCTAATAGACCCTGATTTCAAGAGATGTTAATATAAATCAATCACACACTGTTATTAGTTAAATATATCTGCAGTCTCTTTTCTAAGCTGAAACAATCACATTTGTATTGAATCTGCAATTAAATTGTTAAATGGTGTTTGAAAGTTCTACCTTTCTCTGTTCACACCAGGAATGTCACCAGCAATCAAAGCCATGTGGCACATGTGATTGGCAATTGATTCTGGACCCTTTATCCCATGATTGATCCACCCTTACCTTTTTGTAGTCTACTACATTAATACAAACACCGAGTTCACTACTACACATCATTTTCCATTTCTTATTAATCAAATCCAACATTTATTATACCGTCATTTGGTAGATAACAAAAAATAATAATCAAGCTAACACATCTAAAATACATTAACTTCAAGGCTCTGTCAACGGCTTCAGACCGGTGTTCAAGCCATAAATGTGACTGATAACATGTTGCTAGCACAGCGTTCAATTGTAACAGTCGTTCTATATTACAACTTATAATGTTTCACCTCACTACTTCAAAGTCAAATATTGCTAGTTTAATGTTCCTACGATTTCAACTTTCAATAAAATTTGCATCCAACTATCAAAAAAAATCGCAATTTCTATCTTCGAATTTCAATTTTGATTTCTTAAGTCACATTTCACGGAAAACAAACAAGATGAACCATTGATTTACTATAGTCCAATCCATACCTTGAGGCTATTACACAATGTGAGAAAATCAATAGCAGATGACGCGGACGAACTGGAAGATCTGATCCTAGCTTCGGAATCGCTCAAATTCACCGATTTATTGTATCCGTACCCGTAGCCGTCAGAGCCCGGTTTATGAGCCCGAACAGAGACGAGTCTCGAATACGGAGACTCCGTGAAGAAAACCGGTCTGTAGTGGGGTCCGATTGAGGCAAGCGAGAGGTAGACGAGACGGTAGAGGACGGTTTAGAGGAGGCGAGCACTGAGTCGATATAACTGTTGTTTTTCGTACTCTTGTTTTCAATTCTTCGTTCGCTCATTTTGATGGTTGGGAAACGGGAAAAAGATCATCTAACGGTCACGCCATCCCTGTTGTCGTTTTCTGTTTTCTATATTTCGTAATCTTGTTTTTTAAAAATGTTGAATAATATTTGCGCTCAATAAAACCTTTACTAGGAGCAAATTATTATTGTTAAATATTGTCCGTGCAAACGGTGTCAAAGTTGCTCAGTTAATTTTTATTTTATTTATAAATATTTTTTATTATCAAATAATATTTTTAAAATTCAACATATGACATGTGATGGAAACATCCTTAAAAATATTAAAATTTATTATTATATGTATTTTAATCCACTGCCTTTATATTGACTGACGTATTTTAATATTAATAAACATAAATATTTTTTTATAAAATTTTAAATATTTTTTATATAAATAATTAATATAAAATTATAAATAATTACTAATTATTTTAAACACGATAAAAATAAGATTTCTGATAATTATAAATTATATATTATAAATAAAATTAAAATAAAAAAATTAAAGAATTATTATAGAATTTAATGATTAGATTCGACAACATCACGTCACTAATTAAATACATATTAATATATTCATCAATCATCTAAATAGCTCGTGCATGCTTTAACAAAAGAAGAAATAATTGTTATAATTATATAAGAAAAATAAATAAATGATCTTATGAATGATAGTATAAAAATATAAATATTTTATACTAAAAAATTTTAAATATATTTTAAAAAATAGAAATATTTTAGTTTTAATATGAAAATGTTTATTCTAACAAATTATTATGTATTTGTAAGTTTAAAAATATGATAATAATTCTTAAAAATAAATTATTGTCTCAAATAATTTTTAAAAATATTTTTTCATGTAATATAGTATGAATTTTTATAATATAAAAATAATTATATTTATTGTAATATATATAATTTATTTTTATTTATAACTCGTCTAAATTAAGATTATAATTTTTTACGACTACACAAAAATAATTTTCTATAAATATAAAGTTATAAGGTTACAAATACAAATTAATGTGATTTTGTTTATAAATTCAACTTGTATGCGAGTCGGGTTTAGCCCATGGGCTGAGTTTTAAAGTACAAACTTGCCCATAAACCCACTTTCAACGGGTTGAGCGCATTTGATGGAAGACCCTGAATGCTTTTTTAAGTAAAAATAATTTTGTATTTTGATTATTATTTATTAGTAACGGAGCTTAGCTGATTGGGTGGACGGACGAGGCATAATGAGTATTATTCGGGCACTGAGATCTACATAGATTATTTTGGAGATTTAATACCATATATTGCTAACTGCTATTGATATTATACAATCTAGTCAAATGTGCCGTTACAAGAAAGATACCAATAACCCATGTGTTTCTATATAATTTACGATTCTATTAGAAAATTAGAGAAATATTTTTGGCAAAAATATAAAAAAACAAAAAATTTTAAAATAAAAAAATATAACCCTACAAACTTTTAAATTAGAAAATTATCCCCATTGTTAACACAAAAATTATTATATTAAGATTTTTCTTAGGATATGCATACTTGCCAATTACTTTTTAATAAATGTTATTAGTTATAAACAATGTAATATGATAAAATTATTTATAAAATTTTAAATAGTAAAATATTAAATATTTTCAAAATTGTAGCTATTGATGTATTGGGATCATGCATAGAGAGCACTAAATACCATCATCCTAATAATAATAATTTATTTTCAAAATGCTCATTTTCAAATTGTATTTTTTTAAAAAAATTAATACTATATATCTCTTTTTTTTAATTAATATAGCATTCATATGTAATAAAATAATATTATAAATAATTTTGATAACTGTAAGTATGTTATCTATTTAATAAATGTCATGTTTATTTGAGGCGAGAAGTAAGATATACAATATTAGTCTTTTAAGAATTAAATTAATTTAAAGTATTCAATAAGAATATAAAATATCTTTGAAAATATAAAAAATATAATAAAATTTATTGTTTAAAAAATAATATTATCACATAAAAAATTAAATAATTAATCATACCATGAACCTAAATTCAAACATACTACCACTGTTAAATTGGTTATACATATATACCACAGCAATAATAATAATAATAATAATAATAAAATTTCTAATATTTATAAATTATATATTATAAATAAAATTAAAATAACAAAATTAAAGAATTATTATAGAATTTAGTGACTAGATTCAACAAAATCACATCGCTAATTGAATACATATTAATATATTCATCAATCATCTAAACAGATTGCGCATGCTTTAACAAAAGAAAAAATAATTGCTATAATTATATAAGAAAAATAAATAAATGATCTTATGAATGATAGTATAAAAATATAAATATTTTATACTAAAAAATTTTAAATATATTTAAAAAATTAGAAATATTTTAATTTTAATATGAAAGTGTCTATTCTAACAAATTATTATGTATTTGTAAGTTTAAAAATATGATAATAATTCTTAAAAATAAATTATTTTATACTAAATTAATGTAATATAGCATGAATTTTTATAATATAAAAATAATTATATTTATTATAATATATATAATTTATTTTTATTTATAACTCGTCTAAATTAATATTATAATTTTTTACGGTTACACAAAAATAATTTCCTATAAATATAAAGTTATAAGGTTATAAATACAAATTAACGTGATTCTGTTTATAAATTCAACTTGTATACGAGTCGGGTTTAGCCCATGGGTTGAGTTTTAAAGTACAAACTTGCCCATAAACCCACTTTCAACGGGTTGAACGGTATTTGCTGGAAGAACCTGAATGCTTTTTTAAGTAAAAATAATTTTGTATTTCGATTATTATTTATTAGTAACGAAGCTTAGCTGATTGGGTGGACGAACGAGGCATAATGAGTATTATTCGGGCACTGAGATCTACATAGATTATTTTAGAGATTTAATACCATATATTGCTAACTGCTATTGATATTATACAATCTAGTCAAATGTGCCGTTACAAGAAAGATACCAATAACCCATGTGTTTTTATTTAATTTACAATTCCATTAGAAAATTAGAGAAATACTTTTGGCAAAAATATAAAAAAAAACAAAAAATTTTAAAATAAAAAATATATAACCCTACAAACTTTTAAATTAGAAAATTATCCCCATTGTTAACACAAAAATTATTATATTAATATTTTTCTTAGGATATGCATACTTGCCAATTACTTTGTAATAAATGTTATTAGTTATAAACAATGTAATATGATAAAATTATTTATAAAATTTTAAATAATACAATATTAAATATTTTCAAAATTGTAGCTATTGATGTATTGGGATCATGCATAGAGAGCACTGAATATCATCATCCTATTAATAATAATAATAATTCATTTTTAAAATACTCATTTTCAAATTGTATTTTTTTTAAAAAAAATTAATACTATATATCTCTTTTTTTTAAAAAAATTAATATAACATTCATATGTAATAAAATAATATTATAAATAATTTTAATAACTGTAAGTACGTTATCTATTTAATAAATGTCATATTTATTTGAGGCGAGAAGTAAGATATATAATATTAGTCTTTTAAGAATTAAATTAATTTAAAGGATTCAATAAGAATATAAAATATTTTTGAAAATATAAAAAATATAATAAAATTTATTATTCAAAAAATAATATTATCACATAAAAAATTAAATAATTAATAACCTAAATTCAAACATACTACCACTGTTAAATTGGTTATACATATATACCACAGCAATAATAATAATAATAATAATAATAATAATAATAATGCAGAGATATATAATTAAGTTCATACATTGATGATGATTATTATTAAATAGCTCATACGATGACGACGATGATGATTTTTTTATTATCAGTAAAATATAAATAAAAATAAAAAAGAGCATTCACAAGTAAGATTTATAAGAAGAAACTGAGACTCCACAACTGATATGTACCGGGGGAATTCTGTAACTGACGCCTCCTTAAAAAATAAAAAAAAAAACCCTTTAAAAGGAGCTCTTGCAAGTTTTGGAGAAATTTCAACTCCAATTCTTGATTCCGATCAGGTCCACTGATCACCCAAGAAAATCCCTGCTTTGAAAATGCAAACCGAAGCAGTGTCTACTAAAATAAAAGAGATAAACAGACAGAAAGACAGAGAAATGGAGAAGAGACATTCATCATTGGCAACACCAGTTCCTGTTGATATAATCTTTGGCGTATTCGCTAGGCTTCCAGTGAAATCGCTGGTGCGATTCAGGTGCGTTTCCAAGCTCTGTTCTTCATTTATTATCGACCCATCTTTTGTAGATGCGCATGCAATCTATTTCCCGATCAAACCACTTCGCCTGCTCATAACTTGTCCCGCAAGACTCCAATCCGGGCAGATGTTTTTCTCCGTAGATTATGACGGGGGCTCCGCCGTGCCTCTTCTAACGGTCCCACCTCGCTTTTCCCGTTACTCTACGCACTCCGTTAACGGTTTAATCTGTATGGATTTCGGCCTTTGCGCCACGATATGTAATCCTAGCACTAGACAAACCGTCACTCTTCCGTTTATTAGCTCAGCATCGTCTCCGTCGGCAAATTCTACCTACTTTTGTGTTAACTCATTTGGGTATGATCCGGTTAGTAAGGAATATATAGTATTGAACTCCTGGGCTGTGCCTGACAGAGAGGGCGAGGACGAAGAATGTGAATATAGAGTTTTCAAATTGGGGACAAACACTTGGAGGCGGGTCAATGGTGGTCCGCCTTATTATCCTCACCGCGAAAGCGTTTGTGTTAATGGGATCGTCTATTTCAGGAGCTGGGTTTCGATAAGCAAGGATAACGGAACGGTTTTGGTTGCGTTTAATTTGAATAATGAGAGTTTTCGTGTGATTGAAATTCCTGAAGAGGCCTTAGAACGTAGAAATCAATCTGATTTGATTATATTCGCAGGGCGTCCAGCTATTGCTGATCATCTACTGGATGATGATGAAAGTATAACTCTTTGGGTATTAGATAATGATTTTGATGACAATTGGGTTAAGCTTACCATATTTTTACCCGCAACTTGGGAAGAAATTGGAAGGGAACAAGAGTATTTTGTAAATGGCATTATCCGTTCCAATGAGATCTTATTGGTGCCGCGGAAATTGTCTGAGCATCTTTTTGTAGTTTGCTTGGATTTGGTGACAGACAGCATGAGGAGAATTGAAATATGTGGACTTCCTGAGTATCAGCTCAGTGATTTATCTTCCAATACTATTAGTTTCACCAACTATGAAGAAAATATCTTGTCATTGACATAATTGCAAGCACTTCCCTGTCGTGCATTGTTGATTATCAGTTTCTAGGCAAGCTTTTCAGTAATCTGAGGGATGATGTTAACAGGTATGTTCTGTTTGTGCCTTGTGTGAGGGTAAATCATCAGACATTTTACAGTTGTTTGTGTAAGCTCTTGTTGGTCTCTTGTATTTTGTTGTATTCGCAATAGTGGTTTCTTCCTTGGATGTGAAAGTAGTACGAGAGGCAAACAGTTTTTTATTTTATGCTGTAGGCTTAATAGTTATTTTTTAAAACAGTGAAAGATATTTGGCTGTCATGAAGGGCTTCTAAGTTTACCTTGTTTGTTTATTAAATTCAAGACTCTACTTAAAAAAAAAAAAAAAAGGATTTATAAAGCTTAGAGCCTGTGGTATTGAGTTCGGATTAGGTGAGGCTTCTAAGATCATTAAGCATTTGTTTGGTATTTGGAAAGAGTCTTGCTTACTCCATAGCATTTGAACAAAGGTTAATTCTCACCCAGCGACTGCAGCAAGATCATCTGCAAGTCAAAGCTTTTGGTTCCTACAGAATAGACTGCATTCCCTTATGATAGCACCGGATGTTGTGATACTTATCTACGTGTTAGCAGCTTTTACCTTCATATGTGATGCATATTGATGAAAATATTGGTTGTGATGCTCTTCACTCGCGGACATTCATCATTCTTTCACTATGTACTTGTAGGTACAGGCAGAACTTTCTCACGCTGATGCTTTTTCATGGATCAGCTTAAAAAATCTTACTGCTACTTTAGTTTAGGGTGTTCAAATCAACTACTAACTGTCCTTAATGACAATTTAACCTTTTTTAAATTTGTCATCAGGCTTTGGGTTTACAAATTTGCTCAAGGGATTTACGAATTAAAAATCCATGAGAAGTAAAATTTTACTATTATACTAAACTCTGATGATTAACAAAATATTTATAAAAGTAAATGGGTTTGAGGTGTGGTAAGATATTAGATCAAACCATAGATCCAAATATTTATCCTTTCGTTACTGTGTTGTATTCTACAAAGGGATAGGTATACTAACTAATACTGTATTTTATGTGTTTTTACACATTTTTAAACCTGTCAATCAATGTATTTTCAACAACTAAGATTGAATTTGATGCATGAATGTTTCTTTTTTTTTCTAATAATAATAATAATAATATATATAAAAATGAGAGCTCTTGATAAGCAATCGTTTTACAATAATTTTTTTTATTTTCTTCTCTCCTTTGTGATGATGCATTATTGGTTTTGAATTACAGAATTTTGTTCCATCGTTGTTTACATAACCAGGCAAGTAATTGAAGCAAGGTCTGCTTTCATAAAGTTCTGTACAGAACTTGAAAATTTTTCTGTCTTTCCATGTCTGATTTTGCTATGGCATCTGTATTCTGATTTTCTCCTTATTAAAAGTGGCAAGTTTTATTGGGGTATTTATGATATAGCAATTCCCATACAAGACACCGTGTATTTGAATTTTTGAAGGTTTTGGATGCAACCAAGTTTCAAAGATCAATATCCCAATGTGGTATATACCATATTGAGTGCAATGACAATTCTTCTACATATAAGACTGGCTTTTGTTGTCTAATCTTGCATTTGGAATTTGGAATTTGCACTCAATCAAAGCAAAGTATGTTTGCTTCATAACACAAAGCAATTTAAGTCAAAAGAATCTAATGGCTCTATCAATTCTTAAAATGATTAAGTTTTAAATAAATAATTACTCTACTAATCACTTTTTTTTTAGAACCCATTCATATCATAAATCAAAATTTTAAGTATAAATTTATTTTTTAATTTTTAATTAAATGATAATGATGACTAAAATAAAATAAAATAAAAATTGTAGATAGATGACAAATTTTTTCTAAATAAACGTCACAGGGGATATGATATGCTAATTAATATGTATTTTATAAACTCAATCATATAATAATATAAGATTCATGGTTGCAATAGTAATTTATAGCAACACTGCAACTACTCCGGGAAAGAGAGAAGTGAATCTCTCAACTCTTTGACAGTCGCATTCAATGGCTTCAACATACAAGTGCCGATGGTATTTTATTCCATGCCCATTTCAAGTGTTTATTTAAAAAACTCACTTGCCTGCCACCTGAATTCTTGAACATTTGAATTGGCATGAAATTATTTGTTTCACTTCTCTCCTTATTTTTGGATTTCATTTGTAGCCCATTAAACTTGTTTAGAAGAGCTACTAATATATCAGATTAATTTATCTTTTACCCATAACCTTTGGATAGATATCTTGAATTTGATTCAGTCTCCACTAAAATTAATTCAAATTGATTCAAATTAATAATAAAAAATTATTTTGTTTAATTTGGTCTAAATTTCAAATTAATTTAAAATTATTAATTTTGATAGAATTCAAACCGATTTAAATAAATAATAAGAAATATATCAAATCATAAGTTATTTGTTTGATTTGATTTATTAGTTTAAATTAGACCATACAATTATTTTTTTAATTTTATAGACTTGAAAATTGAAAAATAAAAAATATTATTTTTAAAAATTTCTATCATTAAATTTAAATGAATTATTTTTTTATTAATTAATTAATAAAATATAAAATATAAAACATAAGCTTTAAAACAAGTGGATGAGTTATAATTTTTCAATTCGAACCATGCCAAAATCAAATATAGAGTAAAAAAAACGTCATTTTTATTTCCTTCCAACTAAAACTAAGTCAAAAATTTTTCAAACTTTAAATCAATTGGGTTAAAAAATGCCCATACAAAGATAATCTTACCAATAAAAATAACTGTCTACGAATAATTAAATTAAGCTTGATTTTATTTGCATGCTAAAATATATTTCGAATACTCTAATACTTTTCACGCTTACTAAATAAAATTAAATAAAAATTTTATAAGAATAACAAAACAAATATCTATAATTGACAAAACGTATTGCTTCAAGTTCAAAATTTGTGTTTATTTCAATAATAATGGTGTATTGCCACTCATTCTTCTTCTTTTTATAATGGCAATTTCTTTATAATTTTTCTGAGTTGCAAAGAAATTTTTTTGGGTTCCAAAGTATTATTTTTTTAAAACAATAAAAACTTGTTACTTATTCTTTTTTTTTTTTTTTTTTGCACTTAACATCACACTTGACTATGGAAGGCCACTTTAGTATAAAATGTAAACCTAAATTTTTTTAGACTAATTACATACATTGAAGACTATAGAGCCCATCCCAAAAATAAAGTAATAATCATAATGGGAAGAGAATTGTGCGCTAATAATAATAACATTATTTATATATAATAATAATAATAACAACAACAACGATAACAACTAAACCGTACATTTATTTAAGATATAAACTTTGTAGTGAATTAGGTTAAAATATATATTATGTATACTAATCAATTTTTTTAGACATGAGTTGCAACGTTTATTTAATTAACTCATGTAAATTTTAAATTACTCGATTTTAATTTTAGTTTTTTTATATTAATACGTAAGAGTTTTTTCTTAATATCTATTATTAGAATACGCTTTTTAGCATATTAAAATTAACTGTCATTTAAAGTTATATTTATATTTTTTAAATTAATTTTTAACAATGTTACATTATATAAGGTAAACCTTAAATTTCATTCATATCCAAACCTAATGTATTCAATAATTAATTTTTAATGTTCAAAATTAGTAACATTCAAAAAAAGTTTATTGTAAAATAGTTGTAGATAAATTCATTGTCTATATACATTGCATGGTCATTAATGAAATACTCAAGTAATCCATGCCATTTTAACACACAGTATCACCACAGATTTCGCACTGATTAACTTGTAGACAAAGTCTATAAATACCCACACATCTTGCCAAAACAAAAGTTCTCATCACCCTCTCTTTTTCCTAGTAATCTCCAATTTCATTCCTCAATCAAACATGTTGAGCTACATCGTTAGTATTCTTAAACATATAAAGTGGACGTGGGATTATTTAATGTACGTCTCGTTCTTCGGCCATAGAATTCACGCTGACGAAGAACTTATTATCGTAGACTTCCAAATATTCGACTGGAATGAGAGAGCTGATCTCTAAAGGATTGAAGAAGGATAAGAAATAATGGTGTTGGTATGCAATCATCTCTTTTACATAGTTTTCCGGGATACGTGAATTGGTTACAACTTGTCTTTTGGCCTCCGGCCTTTGGCAAGGATGTGCTTGCTATTGCTATGTTTTAAGTTATTGTTCTTGCTGTTTCAGAATTCAACTTGATTCAAGATGAGTACGGCACCAACTCATGTATGTCTGATAATATTTGATTGAATCAAAATATAAATAACGACCTACTATGTTCATGATGATCAAATTTGTACTTACAATATGAAAGTTAAATTATTTATTTAACTCTTACTAATTGATAGAACCCTTGATTTCTTTTGTCAATTAAATTGCTTTGCATCACGAAGCAAAAATACTTTCTTTAATTGAATGCATTTTGGAGAACCTTCATGTGCATATGCCTGCTTTGCTTGCGATTTGCGAGTCATAAATATACTAAATTTTAGTATCAGATCCAACAAAAATTTAGCTCCCCCAACAGTAAATATTTTGCTCTCTCAATCACATTCTTTAATTTGGCCCCTAAATTTCAATAAATAAATATTTTACCCACAAATTTATCAATTATTTTAAATTTCTACCCGAAGTTTAGATATTAAACAATGTACTCCTTAGTTTATAATTTTTTTATTAAAAATTATCTCTTGAATTCTACCATTTTATCATCATAATCTCTTAAAACTTTCAATTTTAGCTTCGTCCCTAATTGATAGTTTATTAAGACATAAATTATTTTTTGTAAATTTCAAGTACATTGCTATGTATTTCGATGTCTTCTGTATCTGTATTCTAATTTTTCTCCTTGTTAAAAATAGTAAGATCAATTTGGTGTCTTCCGTATGTGTATTATTTCATATTGTTTGCAATAAAGCCGTTTATTGTATACAATATAGGGTGGGCTGATAATTCTTGTGTCTATTGAGAAGTTTATTAAGGTTTTTTTTTGTTGGTCATTTTCAATGGTCTTACATTTGGGAGTTCGAAATTGCATACAATCAAAGTAAAGTATGTTTGCTTCATCATGTAAAGCAATTTTAAGTCACAAACTCTGAGGATTTTATACATAAATTCTTAAAAGGATTAATTTTAAATAAACAATTACTCTTTATTAATCAACTTCATTACCCTTCAGAAGGTAATAAAAGCTTTTTATGTATAAATGTACTTTAAGAATATCAAATCACAATGATAATGGTAAAATAGACAATATTTAATTAGATGACAAAATTTTATTAAAAAATAAAATCTCCAATCACACTAATAATATTAAAATAAAAAATATTTAATTAGATGAGAAAATTTTATTCATTAGAGGTCATGAATGATGTAATGTGTTGATTGATATGTGTATATATATTTGAATCGCGTACAAATATGAGATTCATAGCACAAATGCTTTTGACTAGGTAAACTTAGATCTTTTGTTTTTCAGTTTTTCTCCATCACCATTATTGAGGCCTCATTATTTCTTTTTATTGTATTTATACTTTTAATAGATACATGATATACCGCTACCACAACAACATTTTCTCTGTAGGTGACTCATTGAATTACGGTAAAAGGGACAAATCGCGTAACTGTATCCAAACCAGAGTGCTATCGCCGAAGAGGTAGAAATGAATTAAAGAATTTCAAGCCCCTTTTCATATGTTTAAAGATCCATTTGAATATCTCAGAATGTTTGAAACGGGTATAGAATTGTTTGATCTACCTCTCCCTCTTCAGCGAACTTATAAATGTGGACTTGCAGAGATTCATGACTGGTTGAGAGCTGAAGCTGTTCAAAGTCCTGTTTGTCTCCATAGAATTGAAGGAGTAGTAGAGATAAGAGTGTTGAGATGTCATCATCTCTTTAATTCGCAAACGTTATCCGGATACATGGATTTGGGTACGAATGTGACTTGTCACATTTGCCTTGATTCAATTCCCCTCCTTCTAGGTTGTTCACAGGTGACTTCGAGAGAGAATGTGTTGTTTTTACAATTTTGTTCTTTTTCGGTTTGAGAACTCAGCGTGCCTGATTCATTTCGTTGGTGCACTAAATCAAGTGTCAAACAATTAGAAGAAATGTGTTCATGCCATTTATATTTCTACTTACAATACGAATGTTAATTAACAAATCTGGTAAATAAACAGTGATTACTTGTTCTTGTAGTGACTGATAGAATCATTTGATTTTTCATTTAAATTGCCTTATATGATGAAGCAAACATATTTTGCTTTGATTGAGGGCAATTTATCATCCCACTCGATATGGTATACCCTGCTTCGTTGCACATACATGCATCGAAAACCTTCGCATTGTTAGTGCATGCTTTGTATGCAAATTGCTATATCACAAACATCCCAATAAATTTTACCATTTTTTCCAAGGAGAAAAATCAGAATGCAGATATAGAAGACGCCAAAATACACAGCAATGTCCGTGGACTTTCCAAAGAAGTGATTATGTCTTAATAATCTGCCAAATAAGCTCTCCAACTGTAAAAATATCCCAAGGATTTGTCACAGAAGACGCTACATGGAAAGAACAACCCTAAAATTATGGTAAATATATTTTGTCGTCTGCTGAATCTATGTTCTCATTTTTACCTAAAATTTACACGCTGCTAGGGTTGTTCTTTCCATGTAGAGTTTTCTGTGACAAATCCTTGGGATATTGTAACATTCGGGTGCTTATCATGGAATCCTTAATTGGCAGTTTATTAAGACATAGTCTCTTCTTAGGAAAGTCCACGTACATTTTGCTACACGTATACCAGCCTTCTGTATCCATCTATTATGATTTTTCACCTCATGAAAAATGGTAAGATAAATTGAGTATTTATTGTATAGCAGTTCGTGTACATGCAAGTGCATGTACACGAATATGAAGTTTTCCCATGTAAAAATGTTATAAACATTATTATAGAATATTGAATGGGATAAAATGTTATAAAGATAAAAATGTTTTCCCATGTAATATTGAATGGGATTATTATACAATATAGAATATTGTACATTTATTCAATAAAATGCTGTCAAGTACGTATGCATTTTAATTTAAGAACCAACGATCATGAAAATGATGACCAAGTCAAAATAAATAAAAGTAGACATGACATAGTTTTGTTAAATAGATGTGTGAATGATGCAATGTCCTAATTTTTGTGGGTTAGATATCTCAACCTCAAAGAAGTTTGAATTCATCGGAAAAATTCTTGTGACTTGGGTGAAACACACACATAGTTGTCATTATAATTGAAGCATCATTTATTGTTATTTTCATTTTTTTTTTTTGATACTTGATGTATAGCAAACACAACAACATTTCCCCTTCGGGGACGATCATCAACCTAGATGGGCAAATGAATCACAACAAAGGGGATCAGTCACATAATTGTACTCAATCCACGTATCTACGCAAACTCCCTGAAAAAGATAATTGAATCTCAACTTTTTGAGAAATGCATTCAAAAGCTTCAACTCTCGTTCTTGTCTCGGATCTTTGCAAGTTTACAATTATGAATTCTTCACCAGTATAAATAATGTGATGCGTGATAGAGTGCAAAAAGTTTTTAAGTGTTTGTGATGCTAGTTAGCTGGTTGTTTAGCTGAAGCATGTGCTGGATACTGTTATTGATACTGTTAATAAAGGTTTAGTTAGTTACAAATTAGTTTATTACAACTGTAAATGATTCGGTAGTTGGTTTGAGAATTTTTCAGAACTATTTACTAGTATAAATAGCATGTTTTCGTTTGTAATCATCATTAAGAAAAATACAGAAAATATCAAAAACTCTTTGCATTTTTTTTTCATTTTCTCTGCTTCCAAACAAAATTTTCAGCTGTTTCAAAGCTTAGTTTGGCATCAGAGCGTTATGGCAATTGCTAATGTGAATTTTTCCTTGGCAAATCTACCACTACAACCTTCATTCAACTTTGCAATTCCCATAAAATTAGATGGATCTAACTACTGAGCTTGGAAATCATAAGTTCTACTGTCGATAAGAGGTAATGGATTGGAGGAGTGTATCAATGGTGAAAGAATCATCCCAAAAAGGTTTTTACCTAGAGTAAGTCAAGAATTGGTGATTGAAAATCCTGAATATATTGTTTGGTGAAGGCAAGATCAACTTTTGCTTGGCTGGTTGCTTTCATCAATGAGTGAATCAGTTCTTGGTTTAGCTATTGGATGTAAATCCGCATTAGAGGCGTGGCTAGCTTTAGAAAAACAATTCGGTTCACAGTCAAGAGCAAAATCTTTTCAACTTAGGTTTCAATTGCAATCAATAAAAAAGGATTCATCATCACTGGCAGAATATTTTCCGAAAATGAAGAATATAATAAATAGTCTTGCTACAACTGGAAATCCGATCTCAGATGAAGATTTTATACCATATCTTCTTGCTGGACCTGATTCAAAATATAAATATGTTGTAGTTCATGTTACAAGTAGAGGAGATGCAATGAGTGTTCATGATGTATATTTGGTTCTTCTCACGCATGAAAGCATATTGAAGCAATAGAATATGTCTAGTTCAAATGACATGCATGGTAACTATGCAACAAATCTGTCACATGCTAGGTAATTTCAGAAAGAAAGGAGATGGTAGAGGTAGTTTTAATCAAAGATTTAATCATTCTAATTCTAATTTTCCTAACAATTTCTTTGGAAATAGAAGAGGCAAAGCAAGTTTTAATGGTAGAAAAATAATCAAAGAGTCAAGGCAGCTTGGTGGTCAGGGAAATAATAGGCTTACATGTCATATATGTTATAAGCCTGGACATCTTGTAGCAATTTGCTATCATCGGTTTAATCTGGATTACATACCACAATAGCCTCAACAACAACCTTAGCAACGACAATATCAGCAACTTTACCAAAAGTTGCAAAATCAAATATCAGCTGGTATACATGGTCAAGCACAGGGTAGAAAATCAGCTTACTTGGCTAATGCAGAATGCGCTATGGATGAGAGCTGGTACATGGACTCTAGAGCAACACACCACTTGACTAATAATGTCAACAATCTCAATATAGGTTATGAATGTACAGGTAAAAAAAGTTGATTATTGGTAATGGTTTAGGCTTATTGATTACACATGTTGGCCATGCCACGATTTTTTTTTTTTCAAAAGCCATGACTCTGCTTTTGCAACTCAGAAAATTATCTTGAAAGACATGCTAATAGTTTCCTTTCCTCCAAAATAACACTCATAAATTTGATTTTCATTCATCTAAATGTATTTTCTTAAGATATAACCCTTTACACAAGGGCTATAAATGTTTTTAACTCTTTTGGTCGAATATATATTGCCCGTCATGTATCATTTAATGAAAAATTTTTCTATTCCATTCTTTTTTCTTCAAATTCATTTGTTCAATTTCTTCTTCATTACCTGCATCTATTTCTTCTTTAATTTCTCTTGTTTCTACCCCTACTTCTTCTGGTTCTTTTCAGCATAATACTTTTCCTACAGCAAGTGATGTTTCTACTTCTGTTCATGACATTCTATCATCATCCTCAAGAGCTATTTTAGGTACACAGCCATCATCCAGTCCACCATCCCTTTTTGATACTAATCCCACTTCCATTCCAGCTTGTCCGCCTATTAACTCATATCTTATGATTATCAATACTAAACATGGTATTTTTAAGCCTAAGGCATTTCTAATTAATCAAATGCTTGACATTGAACCTACTAATGTTGTTTAAGCTTTAAGTGATTCTAAATGGCAGCAAGCTATGAAAGATGAGTATAAGGCATTGATCACAAACAAGACTTGGGTTTTAGTTCCTCCTTTTCTTAAATACAAATTGATTAGCAACAAATAGGTATATCGCATCAAGCATAAGCCAGATGGATCAGTTTTAAAGTTCAAAGCTGGACTAGTTGTCAAAGGTTTTCATCGAACTTTAGGAGTTGATTATTTTGAAAACTTTAGCCCTCATTTAGGCTTCCATAGTTCTCATTGTTCTTAGCATTGATGTTATTAAAGGCTGGGTCATACGTCAACTTGACATCAATAATGCCTTCTTAAATGGTAATCGTCCAAAGGTTGAATTCATGCCACAATCGGAAAGGATATCTTCAATTTCCAAGCTATGTTTGCAAGTTATTTAAAGCACTCTATGGCCTGAAGTAAACTTCCCCTGCCTGGTACGACAAACTTCGAAGTTTTCTTTTATGTTAGGATTTTATTAATTCTAAGGTAGACTCCTCTTTGTTTTTCAATATACTCCTTCATCCTTGCTGTTGGTTCTAAACTACGTTGATGACATTCTTGTAACAAGTCAAATCTGAAGCTTGCTCACAAGTTAATTACAGCTCTCAGTTCCATTTTTGCTCTCAAGAATCTCGAGTTATTTAATTATTTTCTTGGTATTGAAGTCACTACTTTAGGTTCTGATCTTCATTTATCTCAAACCAAACACATCAGTGACTAGTTGCAAAGTGCAAATATATTTATATTCCTATGAATCAAGTAAAAAATTATACAAGAATGATTATGATCCATTTTTTGCTCTTACACTTACCAAAGTTTGATTGGAGGGCTTCAATATATTACTCTTACTCGTCCTGATATTGCCTTTGTTGTAAACAAATTTAGCCAATTTTTGTCTTATCCCTCTATGCTCCATTGGCAGGCCTGCAAAAAACTTCTAAGATATTTGCATGCCACTTTTTCTCTGGGTTTACAGTTTCTTAATTTTGGTCATTTTGAGATCATTACTTACTCAGATGCAGATTGGGGGTGTAATCTTGATGATCGTAAAAGCATTGGCGTCTAATGTGTCTACAATGGAGATAACTTGGTATTTTGATCTTCTAAAAAATAGCATGTTGTTGCTCATTTGAGTGCTGAATCAGAATACTGTGCTTTAACCTTTACCTCGTTTAAGGTTAGCTGGATTCCATCCTTATTATTTGAGCTTCGTTTGCAACCTTCTTCTTCTCTCATTATTTGGCATAACAACGTGAGTGTTGCTGCTTTAGCACAGAATCCAGTATTCCATGCTCACACCAAGCACATTGAACTTGATGTCCATTTTGTTTGTGACAAGTTGCTCAACAAAGAAACTGAGGTTCGTTATGTTAAAAGCTCAGATCAGGTTGTTGATGTCTTAGATAAACCTTTACCGTATTCTCAGTTTGATGTTTTTCGTTCTAAGCTCAATGTCTATCCTAGACCATTGGGCTTGAGAGGGGATGATAGAGTACAAAGAGTCTCAAGTTTTTGTGATGCTGGTTAGCTGGTTGTTTAGCTAAAGCATGTGCTAGAAGATCTGTAATTGTCTGTGAGCTTTGAATGAGAAGGAAGCTGTTTATTTTATCATTTAGTTGTGTTTGTTATTAATACTATTAATGAAAGTTTAATTAAATACAGATTAGTTTATTAAAGTTGTAAATGATTCATTAGTTGATTTGAGAATTTTCCAGAATTATTTACCAGTAGAATTATTTCCAGAATTTTCTATATCCTTGTAATCATCATTAAGAAAGATATAGAAAATATCAAAAACTCTTTGCATTTTTTCTTGTTCATTTTCTTTGCTTCCAAACAGAATTTTCAGCTGTTCCAAATCTTAATTATGGCTGAAATAGACAAATGAATCAAAAAATTCTATTACCATTACAAAATATTTATGATTTCTCGGACGTTTGTAATTAGCACGAAAATATTGGTTCACTTCTCCTTCTTTGGCCCTCTATTCATCCTCCTTATATTCATGCTACCGAAGAACTTATAAATTAATGTAGACTTGCTTATGAACCTAGACAGCAGAGATTTAAGACTGGATCGAGGGATGAAATAGTTAATCTAGTGGTATGCTTGATAGTTTTTAACAATGAACTATGCCATTGTCAAGTATTCTTGTTTGACAATTGTAATGTAGCCATTTCTTTAAGAGAGATGCTTGGATATATGAATTAGATAATAATTATGTGACTAATCCTAACAAAAAATCAAATAATGATCATGGAAATCTTTTCCTATATTGGTGACAATCATTTTCACATTCTTAAAGTTGACTTACATGATAAGTATTATGATATAAATTAAAATCATATTCTATCATAAATTAAATACATTAGTTATGGAAGCTTAATCTCAAATTTTCATATTTCTAATTACTTTCATCTTTATGTTTGATTTTTCCTTTATTAATAAGGCATCATAAACTTGTTTATCCATGAGTGTGAACTTGATTATCCATACGAGTTAACGATAAAATTTTTCTTACATTTGACAAAATTCTTACATCTTATAGTGTAATATTTATATGTTACGTATACAAAATCTTATATAAATTCATTAATATAAATTGATATGGTAGTCTCACATCATTCTCATATGTCCTAAACTTTTACGAAAGTAAAAGAAATATTAGAGCGATTTAAAAAGAATCTTAATAGATCTTATATTTCAGTACAGGACTAAGATTTATAAAGTTTTAGAATATAATTAATTAATTTATTGAAAAGAAGAGATCATAAGCTAGTAATCAGTGGACTTAATTCAAAGATAGAGATTAGTTATTAGCCACTTATTTAGGTTCAAAGAGATTTGCAAGGTTTATAAAGATGACATGAACTGATATTATTCTGAAAATATTTTTTATTACAACAAATTAGGTAATTTACTGTTCATCTAAAATTTATTTTTCATGTGTAAGAATTTCAAGTTTTCTTGTTATTTTAGTTAAGTAGAAATTTCAAACTTAACTCAAAAACTTGTATTGATATTTTACGACCCAAGAGAAAAAAGAATTATTGAAAAAATAAGAGTTTTAATTACAAAAGTTTTTTTTTATTTAAACAAATTTATTCTTTTGAGATTTATTAAACAAAAATATTCATTTAACAAGACTTAGCATTTCACGAGAAGGATTTATGCTAGCTATAGAAAGTTGAATGGCATCAAGTAAGAGAATCTTACTAAAATTTGTCAAAAGATTTTAACGTAAGAAAGCGAGAGATCTTGCCAAACAAAGTCATTAAAAAAAGTTTGACACAACGGCGATAATATAAAGACGGAATCTTTAATTTTTGTTTAAGTCAATTGACATTTGTAATCATTTAATTTTTTAGTAAATTATTGTCTTTAAATATGATCTTGCAGATATAGAATTAAAAATTTTGTCCTCTTTATTTACTTGTTTGGCGATACAATATTGTAATTAATTAATTAAATTAATTAAAGTCGATAAATATTCACTAAAACTAATCTTTTAAACATTAAACAATACAAACATAAGAAATGCATGATTTCACTTATACAAGAGTTTGTATCTCTGAGATAGCCATTTATGATAGCGATTCATCAAAATAGAAACTTAAGAAAAATTAGAAATAATTATGTTCATATTTTAATATCACAATTTGACTTTTCAATATAAATTTTGATTAATTAACATTAATATGAATAATTTTATTAATATTTAAAATGAATGATTTTATTCAACCCTTGGCATTAAGGCCACATAAACAAAATATTAAATGAAAAAAATGCAATGCCTGTGGTTTGCAGCCTTAGACCGCTGTTATTTCCCTTATCTGCTATCAAAATATCAAACAAAACAAAAATTTCTCAACCACATATTTGTTATTTCTGTTGGAACAAAAGTTTAAAAAATATTTTCACTGTACTAGTTGCCACAAATATTAAGATTATTATTATTTAAATATTTAGATTATTTTTGTTTAAATATTTAAATTACTATATATATCAGTTTTTTTGTTGTTTATTTTTTTAAAATTATTAATAAATAATAATGATATGATATTGTCACGAAATTGTTTAACTTATATTAAATAAAATTTTACATTTGTTCTTTTAAATTTTTCGTTCGTATTTTAAGTATTTTTTATTATATATTTTAAGTTTTTAGTCAAACGTTTCAAATTTTTATTTCATATTTAAAATTAATTTTATAAATTATTTTAAATTTTACATTAATTATTTTAAATTTTTAAATAAATTATTTATTAAAAAATAAATGGTACATTGTATCTGAATTAGTCATTCCCTTTTGTCACATATTCAAAAAAGTGTTCTATAAAAAAATTATTTCACAACTTTCATTTTTTATTTCTATAAATTCATCAAATATAACTGAATGCTTTGTTTATTACCTCAAACTATCGTCTCTTTACCTTGCTTTTTATCCTTTTTTTATTAATTTTTATGTAATTTTTATTTATATGAATTAATGTAATAATGGTAAACCATTATATTATATTTTCATTTTTTAAAAAATAAATTAGAATATATATATATATATCACCTAAGAGACTGCAACGGTAATAATACTCAAGACTTCGCTTGACTATGAGCTCATCGTAATACAATGAGCACTTTGTCTGTTATCTCAAATTTCTCTCTCTTTCCTCTACTTTTGCTGCTTATTCCGATCAACATTTTGCGTGATCAAATTTCCGAGCTTCAATCAATAATGCTGCGTTACATAACTCCAATCACTAACCATTTGAAATGGGTATGGAGTTTCCTGATTCACCACCTTCTTTTCATTCATCGCCTGCATGGCGTGGCTGCAAACATTGGCGAAGAACCGAGTTCAAGGCAGCACAAATACAGGCCTGGCTGCCAAGAAGCTGTGGAATGTGCAGTGTGTCTATGTAAAATCGAGGAAGGAGAAGACGTCAGAGAATTAAGATGCGATCATCTCTTTCACAGAGATTGCCTGGACAGATGGGTGGGATACAGGCATGCTACTTGTCCGATTTGTCGTGTAGTTATTGCTTCACACGAGACTATCATCCAGAATGGAAGGGAAGTGCTGGTGATCAAAAAGTTTGCTTCTTTCAGTACTTCAAGTGAACGGGATACATGGTGGCTAAGATAGATTAGAGATTTGTCATTTGCTATATAAGTTTCAGTTTCTATAGATTGGAGAACATTGAAAGTGGTTAGGTTTGTAATCCTATGTGGAGAAGTTATTAAACCATTGAAAGTTCTCTAAAGATTACCTTTTGCTTTCTTAATTAGTTCTTTGCACCTATATAGACAAAGATGAATGATATATGAAGGGAAAATAGGCTAAACTATATACAAATAAACAAAATCAATTGCATGCTTAATAAAACAAGCAGATAAAATCTAGAAAGAAAGATTTTGTATACCATTATTGTTGTTTTTAACCATCTTTATCAATTAAAAAAATCTTAGATGATTGTCTTGAATTACTTATTGTATAGTCAATCAAAACACCTAAAGGTCAAAAAAAGGGCACATTTATGATCTTAGATATCATTTAGTATGTAATGTGTTTGATTTTTTTTTTTATTGGTTAAGCAATTACAAAAAAAAATAATAATAATTAATTTTGTTTGGAATTATGATAATTTTACTTTTTATTTAAAAAAATATTTAATAACATTAACATGTATTAAGACTTGTCTATTTTTTTTTTTTACTAATATTTAATATTTTTATTTCATATCAATTGTGGTTTAAAAATTACTATACCTAAATACAAGCCTTAAAATCTTGTGTCTGAAAACATGGGGTAACCTGGAACGTTATTCAATCTTCAATTAATTATTCATAGTGAGGTCCAAGTCTGGGGCTAGGCATTCAGGGGAACTTAAAATATGATACACATTTTACTCTTGTTATAAGTATACGTAGCTTTCAATGTCCTGTCTCAATCCTAGCTTTTAAATTTCAACATAACCAGCAAATTATTTAGCAAGGTGTGAATATCACATGAATACATTGAATTATTTTTCTTTGGTCTGCATTATTTCTCAAATAGAAAAATAAACAAATGAAATTATTTTTTCAATTATAGTTATGTATGTGAAAGAAATTGATGTAATTGTGATTGAAAATGAATTGCAAGTAACAAGCATTTGTGATCGAAATTGAGTTTTGATCACATTACATTACATGATTTCGATCAACTGCAATGATTTGAAAGTGAATTTTGTTTTATTTTATTGAGTTGAGGGTGTTTCAATTAAAAAATAAGATTTTTAGTTTATTTGATAATTAAAAAAAATTATGAAGGCAATTATTTTAATAAACTAATTTATAAATGTAGTTAGTTTGAAGATTTTTCCCAAGAAAAATAAATAAATGAAGATAGAATCTCAAAAGAATTAAATGAGTATGTCCTTGAGAAGGTAAGGGACCCAACATTGAATAAAATTGCTTAATGTATATTATCTTCATTAAATCACTTACCTCTACCTTTTGTGAAATACTTGATTGATGCAATTATATAGATCACAACTACTACTACTACTATTATTATTATGAAAATTGTATTAATATTTATAAAAAAATAATGGATATGATTATTTATATCTAAAATGTGTTCTAAATTGGGATTGCCAATTTTTGATATGATTTACTAAAATTGACAGAAATCGGACATAAATTTATAGGTGTAGATTAATACAAAATAACATAATTATTAAATAAATAAATGCACATAATTAATAATTATATCGAATTTGTGTTTAAAGTTTTTGACTCGTAAATACATTTATAACACAATTAACTTAGTGAGTAATTATAATATATTAACTTATTTATAATTTAATAATTTTATTTTATATAATTTAGTTATATTTATATGTAAAAAGGTATTTAATTATATTTAGAATAAAAATAATTAATATTTGTATATATAATACTATAAATATTATAAAAATATATTATAATATATATATAAAAAATAAGTTAAACGAGTAACAAGATTACAGCTTATTTAACAATTTATTAATTATATTAGGTTAAAATTTTTAATTTTTAATATAATTATTGAATAGATCATATTCAGATTAACTTCTATTTGATATGACATGAATACAATTCGATACAAATGCAATACGATAATCTAAATTATCATCTTTACTTTGAACACTTATCTTTTTAATAAAATATTCAAAATAATTTATCGTAATTGAGTATAATTATATTGCTTTTGATATTCATATAATACACATTCAATTAACATAAATTACAAATCTTTCTTGTTTAATGTCAAATCTAATCCATCACAAATTTTACAAGTATTGAGTTATGAAAAATGGAATCAATTTTTGATAACATCTAAATCACAATTTTATACATTCATACACATATACATACATACATATAATATATATATATATATATATATAATACATATTTTAAAGAGCTTTTTCTCCAATAATTTAAAAATTAATTATACTTATTTTAATTTTTTTATTTGATATTTTATTGTGAGTTTTTAATTTTATTTTCAAAACTTTTTTTTGCAAAGACGATGCGACGAATTTTTTTCACTACATAAACAAAAACAAAAATGCATGATATAAAATATTTAATTAAGCAACATTTGGGCATTTATTAGAGTGTATAACATTAATTTTTAAATTTTTGCACATGGGTACAAGAATAAAATGGTGTTTTCTAGTATGTTTTAGAGTGCCAATAGAGCTAGCCAAAAATAATGTTTTAATTTTGATGTGCTGTTTATTATACTTTTGTTCAGTAATAATTAATTTGAGATTTTTTTATAGATAAAAAAATGCCCAAGTTTAATTTCCTTTGTAAATTACCTTAATGACTTGCCTTAATTGAAAGAAAAATATTTTTTCCATAAATACACTCTTTCATTTTACGTTTTGTTTTTTTATTAAAATTTTATCCCTCGTTAATATAGATCTTGATCATCTTCTCATTTTTTTTTATCTTTAACTTTTTAGTAAATATACGCACCAATATAAACAATAATAAATAATTTAAATTACATCTTAGTTAAATTTAAAAGTTAATTTCACATTTTATGATAAAGTTTAAAAAGAACAAAAAATAATTTAAATTATTTATTATTAATTATATCACGTATTAATATATATTTAAATTAATGATAAGAAAAATTGATATTTTTATCTAATTTTTTGTCCATTCAATTAATAAATATATTCACTTATAATTAAAAAATAAAATTAATAAAAAATATAATAATACTCGCTTTAAACTCTTAACAGTGTAGACAAATTATTCAAATTGACCATCAGAAGCTTAAATAAATGTAGATAAATTTAAACACAACTATTAAAGCTCAATGAAAATAATTCATAAATAATGCATAATATTTCGAATTTTTTTCACAAAATAATTTATTCAAATTTTGAATTTGACTTGAAAACCATCTTGAGATAAATTTGGAAATTTTCCGGCTTACAATATCAGTAAACTTAAAAGATATCTTAGCTATAGTATGAGTAGTAGTATTTCCAGCTTTTAAAATATGATGAATTTTACATTTGCTACAATTCTTGACTTTATCTTAGATTTTTAAGATAGTCTAGTATATCTCCTTAATATTACTTGCTAGCCCCAGCACCAAATTGACAACACTTCTAGCATTTGATTCTATGACTAAAAGAATGAGCCTTGAATCCATAGCAACTTAGATACCAAAATTTATTGCCTCTGCTTTTGCCATCTCTGGATCTTCAACAAGATCTACTTTCCTACAAGCCATAGCCATAATCTCTCCCTTGCAATTCTTGACAACCATACCCAAACCAGTCACCATTTCTAATGTTGAAATTGTTGCATCCATATTAACCTTTAACTAGCCCTCCAGTGGTGGCTGCCATGCATGACATTTCACCACCAAGTCATCACTTGCAGGATCAAAAGGCTTCTTATCCATTGATTGGAATGGTTCAAGCAAAGTCTCATCCTTACCAAGTGACCTCAAGAGGTTCTCACAAATATTTGTAAAGAGAATGTATTACAGAACTGCAACAAACCCCTCTAAGTCATTTTTGAGCAACACTTATTCTGTATTAAAAAAAGACTGCACGTGTCTTTGTAATAGTCACAGTCTACAATTTTCCAATACATCTACATTTTTTGCACCTTTCTAAAGAGTTTACATTTGACTAAAGCACGATACATATCCTCTACACCAAAACCACATCTTTGACAAGAAGAAGTTTCAATTACTTATCTTTTAAATAATTTTTGAGCTATAACCAGGATATTTGATAGAATTTTTCAAAGAAAAATCCTCATTTTTGGTAGAATAGATAGATTTCATACTTGCCTTCATAAGCTTGAAGAAGTCTTTAAACAATTAGCCAAATCAAGGGGCATAGCATTAAAGGCAATTTGGTAACCACTCTTTACCATATACATGTGATGTAGAAGGTCCTCTAGTTGAAGGTGACTATTCTTGCTTCCGTCCACCATTACTTGGGTGAGGGATTGTGAAGTGCTTTTTATGTACAATGGCAACTCTTCACAACATGCCGATCTTTTGTGATAAGGCCCATTTGCATCAATATGCATCTTTTGTCAAAATACCATAAAGGATAATCATATTGATTCACTCTTAGAAGAGGGATCTTTTTAATTAACTCGACATGCTCTTGTAAAAAATAATTTTGTAGCATGTCATTCTTCCATTGATGATTATCACTAATCAACTCACCAACCTTTGCGTTTTATGAAAGTAAAGGTATAAAAAAGATTTCATTGTTATGGATCTTAACAGTTAGTTGTCTTGATAAATTTTCACCTTTTTACCATTTCCCTCTTTTTCTTATACTTTTTCTAGAATCTTCTAACCTCATAATATTCCCTAGACAAATGAAGGATAAATGTCACGTTGTGCCTCCAAAAAATCACTATGTCAAAAATATCTAAGTTTAAAAACACGTGAAACAAAAAATAAAGGCACTACATATTGTTTAGGTTTGTTTAGTAAAAAGGACTTAGATTTAAAATATCTTAAATCATGAAAACATAAATTACTAATTTTTTTTTTTTTCATATTCTCGCACTGCTTGTCCAATTTAAACCCAACGAATACATCTTCCATTTGTTTTAATATTCAATCAGAAATTTATCATAGCTTTATGAATATCCTCTCCAAACCTTATGAAATTTTAAAAGCACTCGTAAGAAAAAAAAAAGTGTAAATTTAAATTTTAATTATAAAAAATAAATAAATAAAATAATTATTTTTTAGTTATTCAATTTACTATCAAAATAATATAAAAAAAATATATTAGCAAAAGTAAAATTTAAAATTCATAATTTTTATTTTTTTTTGCAAAAGTCATGTGATTTTTACAGCCATTATCATGGGCTTATGAAACATTAGCCCATAGAATTGCCCGGGTCAATAAAAAAGAGAAAATATACAATAAAATTTTATAATTTAATTTTATAAAAATACTTTAAAAAATATAACAAGCAAATTAAATATTCTAATTTCTATTTTTGATATCTGAGAATGTATCTCAAGATTATTTTAAAAACATTTTTGTAGAACCAAAAGCGATGATAATTCATTCTGCATTAGCATTTTTCAAGAAAATAAAAGTACCAATTTCAAACCAAAATATATAAGCTGTGTATTTATAAATAAATACAAATATAATAAATGCATATGGTTCACCTTCTCCACATTCGATCAAATGACCTATTACTTTGGAGGAAACCTACTTTCAGAATCGCTGGCTAGTATCATGGCGTATTGGTTACAGAAGATTGTACACCTAGAATGTTCACAATGTATTTACTCTTAACTTTCAAAGATTATGTTGTGTAAATTACAAGTAGGCAGTCGCCAATCCTGTTATAAAGCCACCTCGAGCCATCTAGTCAATCTCAGAAAAGCCTTCATCCCAAGTCATGGAAGGAATACAGAGTACAATAGGCGGAAAAGAAATACAAAGAATCCACTGTTCAGCAAGACCTGTTAAACGGACAAAATCATTAAGTTTTCTCAAGGCATAAACAAAATAACGGAAACCAAGGAGAGTGAGCAGTTGGAAGATACCAAAGTTCCAAATATGGCATATATCACATTCATTGAGGGAATTATATTAACACTCATGGCAGAGAAGATGTACATTAGGGAAGCATGAATGTTTGCAGTGATCTACAAGCATTGAAACAACACCGTTAGTCAACTGCTGATACTAAATCAAGCAATAACTTAAAGACTAAAGAATAAATAATTACCAAAGCAAGTATATTTTCTCTTGTTAAGAATGACAATGTCAAGATATACCACATGGCACCTGTTGAACGAGCCTGCATTTTGAACAAATGTGACTGTAGATTAGAAATTTGAAAATAACAAGAGAAGTTCATTACTTAAAAACATAAGGAAATCAAGGAACAGGTAGCAAACACCACAATGGTGCACAAGAAGATTGAAAGGTCCCAATCCACTCCAGACCTAAGAAGATGCACAGAAAAATAATTAAGCAGTTGCTACATGAGTTTGATACATTTGCAAATGATTATTCTCATTATTAAATTCCAGCCTGGGAAGATAATAAGTATTTGCAATTTAAAGGGCAATAAGCATGCCAAGTAGCAGTAAAAGTGTACTTCAATCAGTACCAGTTCTATTGGATGCAATGGATTCAAACACCAATTTACAGAATATTAAACATCTTTGGATAAGAAAACTTCAAATCTATATGCAAGGTAATGAATACAAGTGAAGGGTATGAAAACATTTAAAATTCTCGTAAAGATCAATAAAAATAGAAGGGAAATTCAAGATGTTTGACACATACACAAAAGCAAAACGTTAGATAAGTAAGAGAAAAATGAGGAAATTTTGATCGGAAGATAAGTGAAGAGTAAAATACAGAAGTATTTAAAACTCTGAAACTTCAAAGAATTTCATTACAATGTTTGCATCTTGCTTAAGGGCAAAAAATTATTTAAGGAAGGCAATTAAGAAGAAACTTATACCGTATGCGTTCCACACCTCCACAGAGAACCCATTGTGAAACCAAGCATGCCAAGTGTAAGCTGCAGAAGAAAAAAATATTTACAAAGCAACTATGTTATCAGCTGTTATGCTACTTGGCTAAGGAAAGTAGGAACATAAAATTCTATATATAAAGACATTGTTTGAAACAAAAACAGAGTATTCAGAATCGAAGTCATTACATATGGAAGTATAACTTAAAGCACTCATCTCAAAACTTCTTAACATGCTGGCAGACTAAAGTTTTTATCATTTGACACTTCTATAAGCTCACATCAATATTCTATCATTTCAGACCAAGTTAAAGGTTAAGACCAGAAATGATAAGCGTGGAGATTTCACTTTGGTTCAGATCCAACCCAAATGGAAGTAGTTTAGCCATTCATGGTATCAGATCCAGAAAGTAAAAGGTTTAAGCGCATAACATTGCTGCACATATTCAATTCATCATAGATTATAGAAAACTATTTCAGGTAAGCAAGTATGAGAATATTGCAGCGCTAATAAAGCTAAAAATTCTGAGAGCACCCCCACTAGATAGGCTAAGGCTTTAACTGGACCAGACAAAACAAGCAGTAGCATGGCTGCCGCCACCTGCCAAAATAAATGATCATTGAATTAACTAAACGATTTATAATGAAATATTGACAAAATTCTAATGACGGATTGATAGTAAATGTTTAAAAACCATAGTTCTCCTCCCAGCAGAAACAACCCATCTCATCGAAGAGATTACTATTGGCAACGAGAAAAAACATCCAAAGTAATTCTGCACAAAGCAAAATCCTATTTAGATACGAATTAGTGCACATTCCAATCACATTTTCAACTGCATAACATGTATAAAAACTATTATGAAAACGAGTAGTCTGATATAAAATGAAAGGTTAAAGGCCTCCCAGCAGAGAGAAAGGAATACTATCAGAATTAATCAAAAAAATCATCTGAAATTCAATGCGAAACTCCTTCAGATTTTGTTATAGTTTCTACCGTAGCATTACCGATGAATGTTGGAACCACGCAGGTCTATCTCTACTTAGACCAAAAATCCGATGAGCGATATGAACCTAAAAATTAATCAACTAAGATCAAATCAGCATTCTTTTAGTAACATTCTTTTATGTTTATCTATTAGTTTTCCATAACAAACACTTGTATATAACCATTCTGCAATACATGGAATACCAATGAATCAACATCTAAAAATGTCAACAATTAAATAAAATAAACCAGTAAACCAAAAAGAGCGATCAGCCCCAAAACTATTCACACATTAAACAAAACCCCACTTCACAATAGAGACCAAAACCTCAAACTAACCTCAATGGACAGAGAATTGCTCAAGAAGTAAACAAGCCCAGTCACTGCTGCGAACATAGAACCAGTCTCAGAGTCTTCAAATGAACGTCACCGTCTGGCGCTAAGTCATCAAATTCAGATAAACTATTATCATTAAACTCGATACTTTCTTTTTCTTCTTTGTTATCAACGACATTTGAAATACTTAAGAGTCTAAAGCTGGGCCTTGAAAGAGAAAGCGAATGAAGAAGAGTTGAAGAAGATGAGCTAAACTTGAGCAGAAATTTGGTTTGAGGAGCACGCAATGCACGGGGAATAAAAAAAAAAAAAGTGTAAGCCATAGATTTTGAAGGAATTTTTTAAAATAACTTTATTTTAATATTTTTTATATTTATAATTAATTTTAAAATATTTTTATTAAAATAATATATTTTAATAATTTTATTCTTACAAATAATTTATATTAACAATTTTATCTTTTAAATTTATTATATATTTCACTTTTTTTTGTCTTTCTTTACTTTCTTCGTCTCTAAAAATACTAATATGAGTTAACATATTTCGACAACTGAAAAAATAATATAAATTAATAATACTTGCATTATTAATTTTATTATATTAATAAATTTAAAAATATTTGTAAACAGTTAATTTATAATTAATTTGTAATTAAATATTAATATTTGTATTTTGTATAATAATTATAAAAAATAATTGATAAAATATATAGATCTTATAAGTTACATGCTTGCATTATTGAAAAAATTAGAAATGAAAAAAATTTTGACGATTTTTGCCTGAAAATGTGATTGATAAAACTCAAAAAAACCAAAAAAAATGCAAAAAATAAGGACGCCAAGAGGTGTGTGAAGCATGCCACGAGTGGAAGATCTTTGCTCATGCCAAGCACTATGGCATATGTCATGCACGCGCCTAGCCTGGCACGAGCGGATATTGTCCACTCCTGCCAACTAGGCACGTGTAATACACGTGCCTAGGTGATGTGTCGCACATGGTGGCCCGTTCTGCGCATGTCAGATTATGCATCCACGTGCCTGGTTGAAATTTTTTTAAAAAATTAAAAAATTATTATTAACAATTAAATAAAAATTAAATAATTATTTTTATTTAATAATTAAAAATTAAAAAATAATTAAAAATCAAATGAAAATAATTATTTAGAAATAAAAATAATTATTTTTTAATTAAAAAATATTTGAAATTAAATATTTTTGTAAGGTAATTATTAAAACTCAAATTTAATTAATTTTTTCAAGATATTTAATTTTTAATTAATTTAAAATTCTTTAGGAATTAATTAAAAAATTATAAATGTCAAATTTTATAGTTAAGAAAAAATAGAAATAATTGAATAAAATTTAAAGATTAATTATAAATGTTAGTTAATTAGAATTCCTTAGAAATTAGTTAAGTTATTATAAATGTCAATTTTTATTTTTTATATCAAATTAAAATATTAATTATAAATGTTAATCACTAAAAATTTTTTAGGAATTAATTAAAATATTATAATTGTCAATTTTTATAATTTTATTTTAAATAAAAAATAGATATAATTGAGAAAATTTTAAATATTAATTTTAAATATTAATTAATTAAAATTCATTAGAAATTAATTACAATATTATAATTGTCAATTTTTAAAATTTTATTTTAAATTAAAAATAGATATAATTGAATTAAATTTAAATATTAATTATAAATGTTTATTAATTGAAAATCATTAGAAATTAATTAAAATACTATAAATAAGTTAAAAGGATTATGAATTTCGCTTGAAATTTTAAAAATTAATAAAAATAACTATTAAATCTAAATTTAATTAATTTTTCTAAAATATTTAATTTTATAATTCACTTGAAATTCATTTTAGATTAATTCAAATAATAAAAATAACAATTTTATTTTTTATTCAAAATTAAAAATAAATATAATATAATATAAGTGAATGATAATAAATTTAGTATAATTATTTTTTTTATTAATAGATAGTTATTCGTGCAATTTTACAGATAAAAATGGCGTGCCAACCATAATTAAAAATTGCAGAAAATGAACACTTTCATGCAAAGGCGAGTTTTTTATTACATTCGGCAGTGATAGAACGATTTAGGAGGAGATTGACAGCATTACAAGTTTAACTATTTAAGTATACCTACTTTAGTCATTTTTTTGTCTATCAAAGATCTACATCATTCACTTTTACGTATTTATTATATGTTGTTATACGATGTACATATTGATAGCAATAACAATAAGATGTGGTTTCTCGTTGGTAGATAGGTCATTCGATTTTCTCGGATTGAGTTTAATCTTATTATTGCATTTAACTATGAGCATTTTTTAATTTACATGTGTCTCGGAATACACGATTAAGGGATAATTTTTTTAGTAATTTAGACATCATTACGCCAAACGATATTGAGACAGTTTTCGATAACATTAATTTTTTTAGTATATTAGATATTGATGCAATGAGATTGACAATTTTTTATCTACTTAAAAGGTTTTCATTTTGCAGAGGTGGATAAGTTCATACAGACTTATGGTTATTGAATATGTTAGAGGATATTGATCAATTTAATAGGTATCCATGGGGATTTACTGTCTTTCTTTACACAATTTAATCGTTACGACAATTGATTTCTATACATTATACTAAATATAAGTGAGATGCACCGCGTTTAAGGGTGTCTGATAAAAATTTTATAAGAAAGTACAATATTATTAGGATGCTTATTATATTTTAGGTACTTATAAAAAATAGTTATATTAAAATTTAAATTGTTATTTATTTTATAACACTTTATTATACTAATACTTTTTTTAATATATGTTTGGATTTATGAGGTTGTGCTTAACTTGCAAAATCATATTTTAGTATGTATTAGTAATGATACCTTACGAATCTTACGGTAGAAGAATCTTAAATAATCTCTTAGTTAGAAGACTGTATGTAGACACTTATTCCCAAAATCTACTGTAAGTAAATACTTTCGAATGTCATATTAATTTTATACCAAAATAAATATTATATGATTTGAAATATTAAAATTTATCAATATATTTTATTTTCAAAAACCGCTAGTATTTAATATGTTATAGCCTAATCCCTATGAGAGTAATTTATCATACGTAGCATATTTACTTCAAGTTATTCAGCCATATGGTACATATGTAAGTAGTTTGCTAACGGGTAAAACTTCTGAAACACAAACTTGAGCTGAGTACTTCCACGTACAAGTAAAAGTTATTAATGTAATACGATTTAAAATTTTCAATCATTAAGTAATGCATTAATATCTCACTTAAACATATGTATCCATGTGTTGCAGTGTACACAATAAATCATTCGTTTGTATTACTATCTCCGCATGTGCTTGCGCCTCAGTATTTTTCGATTCTATCTATGCATTGTTCGTCTATACCCTTACAACATCATTCTCTTACACATTCAACTTATTATTTGCACATACCTACGTTACATTACTCTCTGATGCCATTGCCAAATTATACTCCTACACAATCATATCAGGATTCACCAGCGCATCCATCACATTATTCTTTCGGATCATCGCATCATTATTTACCCACGCCTCAGCCATATTATTTTCCTCCACTATCACATTATCATTCATCCACACCAGCGCTTCATTACAATAATGACTTCAAGAAGAATGCGATGGATCGATTGGACATAATAGGTTTATATTACTACGATATGAGAGATAATATCTAACACCTTCAACATAATATGATGAATCGATTTGGTACATTGAGTTCAGATTATCGCAAGATGAGATAGGACATCCAGAAGATTGAACATAATGTGACAAATCAATTTGATGCACTAGCAGTAAATTTTCGCATGATGAGAGAAGACATCCAGCAGTAGGGCAAGCATAATGTGATAGGTTGTATTAATCAATTATATGTAGACTTTTAAGAATGAATACTAGGCTTCTCTCATCTATAGATGACACTTATTGTCTCATCTGTTCAGGTAATTAAAGATAAATTTTAGTATTTTTCTAAATATTTAGGACATGTTATTGTTTAATTTAGTACATTCGCTTTTTGTTATAGATAGAGAATCCATAAGTTTTTATAAATAATACATCTGTACAGGCACATCACAGACCCACACTAGTTCCTCACAAAAGTTAATTCAGTCGGATGTATAAGAAGATCGATATGCCAGAAGTTTATATATTAATCCATTAAAGAGAAATTATGGAATCTCTTCTAGCCGACCACCAGTTCGACCACAGCAACTTCACCTCTATCTATTACTTTAAACTTATGTCGAAAAATGAAATACACTAACAATGTAAGAGAGAAATAATCTTCTTCTCTAATCTTATTCACTGTTACTTGAGTTAGAAAATAACAATCTTATCCACTTCTGCAATGTTAATTGTTATTATATCGTATCGTCTTACTAAAAAATAAGATCTAACACATCTATGAAACCTTACTTCATTTTATAAATAGTTAAAAATATCTAAGTATATTGATCTCATCTTATCCATATATTTTTTAAAATCGCTATAAACATAATTTTTGACGACAAGATAAAATTTCAATAGAAAAATATTTTTTTCGATCTTTAAACTTATATTTTACCTTGAGATTTTCTTCAATGTAGTAGGAATAAAAATTGTGGTAATAATTAGGAAACACTTTTGTTATTTTTTTTGTGATGCTATCATGTCGATTTGATATAAACACTAGATATGAAATATATTCAAGTACACCTCGTAGTTTTTCTAAAAACCTTTCTCATGATGTATCATTTTCAGAGTCTTCTACTTTAAATGTCATACGATAAATTTGATCATTTTTATCGAAAGCTACAACAACAAATATGGTTCTCTTGTATGTATTTTTTAAGAATATGCCATCAATAGCAATCACTTGCCGAATTGACATACAAAAACCACTAATTGATATACCCGATGCTATAAAAAAAATTTAGAAATGAAAAAATTTAAAAATTATTATCCTCATCCTTTTTTATATACGTAATTATACTTAGATTACGTTGTTATAAAACATAATAAAGTTATGACAGTAGTTTAAATAACTTTGTTGGATCTCTACATGCCAATTTTTGTGCCTCATTTTTAACTAACTATGCCTTACGATAGGATTTATGAACTTTAAACTCATTATGTATGTCATTTCAAATATTATTTTGGGTATAAATCCTATTGGGATCTTGAAAGTTGTCCATCACATATTCATCAATAAATCGACTATTATCTTTGACGATGATCGGACTGCAATTAGTCACTTTAACAAGTATAAACTTCTTCAAAATATTTGACAAACCAATATTCATCATTTTTATCTGTGTTAGTTGCTCAAATTCTTCATCTATATCCGTCAATTACACACTTCGTCTCGAATCGATCTGTTATAAATTTTAAAATTTTAAATTGAAAATAGTTTTTCAATGCTATCATAACCCATGTTTTTAGCGATATTTGTATTCTTATCACAATAATTCTTACATGAAGACCTGAGTGTATTGCCAAAACTGTAAGCACCTTTACCATCTGTACATGGCTGATTATAAAAAAAAAGTAATATATAAGATCCTCATTATATTTGCACGATGGGTACTGACTATGAATTTCAGCATTTTCATGATGTGTAGATGAGACTTTATAGGACGCATCTTGTCTAATGAATAATTTAGATCAAATTTGAATTCATTACTCCCTTAAAAATAAATAAATAGTTGTACATGAATTTTTGGATTAATAATTTGCAAAAGAGAAGTGCAAGATACTGTATAATTATCAACAAATTATCTGCTCCATAATAATATAAAGGGGAGTGAGATGTCTACTCATTGATACCACGATACTGCTTGTAAAGACAGATATATCAAATATATAACAAAAATATTTAAATATAGATAATTTAATATTAATAATTTTTTCAAATAAAAAATTTTCATTGAATATAAATTAAACACATTCATACAAACTAATAAATTTTTAATTGAAATTAAACAAATTCATAAAATACATATATAATAAAAATATAAAAATTTAATTTAAAATATAAATTAAAATAATTTAATATTAAAAATATTATTAATTTAATTTAATAAATACAAATTAAAAATTAAAATATAAATTAAAAATAAAATTTATTTTTAAATTAATAAAACAAAAATATATTATAAATGCCTTCGAGTCGTTGGCACGAGGGCATTGTTTGCCCTCGGATCATTGGCACAAAAGTACTATTTATCTTCAAGTTGTTGACAAGAGGGTATTGTTTCCTCGAGTCATTGATATAAGGGCAAAAGTGTTTTCGGGTTGTTGGCAAAAGGGCATTGTTTGCCCTTAAATCATTGGCATAAGAACATTAAGTTTGTACAAAATTTAATATTTTTTAACTGATTTTAATCAAAAATATTTCTATTCTGATAAAACAAATTCATATCTATATTATTTATATTTTTATGTGTTTATTTAGAATTTTTAAAACATACAAAATTTATTAAATTAATATATATCATACATATAATTTAAATTTAATTCTAAACTATTAATTATAATAAATTTTATAGTCATATTTATTTTAAAATTAATTAAAAATAACAAATAAAATAAAGTATATAAATTTACTTGTCAGATTGAGTAATAAAATATCTAAATTTTTATATCGTTGTTCCAAATGTAAAAAGAGTAAATGTTGAAAATTTTGAAAGAAAACGGAAGTTGTTTGCAAGTGAAGAGAAATATATGTACAACATATATTTTCTTAATTTTATAAGTGTAAAAAATAGTTATAAGGGATAAAATTATCAAAAATAATTATTTTGATAAGAATTTTTTAAGATTAGTTATGAATACAAAGAGATGTTAAAATAAGTCTATTTTAAAAAATTTTTCTAGATTTTGAGGAGGCTCCATCTTTCATGGACGAGTTGTCCTTTCGCTTGAGAGCGGGACTATTAGGGCACCATTGACGTCGCTGGATAGCTATTTGGTCGTTTTCTATTTTAGATCAAAGGTTTTGATTTCTCTTAGTGAGAGAGCCCAGTATATTTAAACTGAATCAATTTTACTAACTACGCCCGACGAGTTTCAAAGCACAACCTCATTTTTTTTTTTTTTTTTGAAATTGAAGCTTCATGGAAAGAATTTAAAAAGAAATGAATAAATGCAAACTTAAATATTGTACATACTTGCGAGTTTCAAACAGTAAATATGATTTTCTTTTTTAAAAAAATAAAAATATATATAATAATAAATATTTTATTTTATTTAGTTAATAATATTCATAGTCTTAATATATATTAGAATCAATTTACAGATAATTTTCTATCGTGGTCAATTCTTTTTAAGGATAATTTACAGTACTGTTGGTATAGGGACTCATTTTAACGAATGTCAATTTCAGTGGGTCAAGTTGCTAATTATGGAGATATAAAGAAGGAACTTGCAATTATTTTCATCCAACGTTATAAATTATATTAAAAATTTATATTAATATATATAAAATATCTACATATATTTTTAATATATTTATTTAAAATTTATGATGCATTAAAATTTTAAAAATACTCCTAACTAAACCATAAACATACTGTGCGAATAGACTAATTGCAATAATGATGACAATATTCACAAGGTAAAATATTGAATAAATAAATATTTTTTAAATAAAAAAACTAATTTAATATTAAAACGCATGTGTATATATACACACACGATATATTAATTATTTCATACAACTTGGACACAGCGTTTGTTGGATCACACAGTAGATGAAATTGGCTCCATATTTTTCCTGTGTAGTCACTATAAATGCTGTACAGATAGCTGGTCAGTTTAGTACTAATTGTCTCCCACTTTCGTCCGTTTTCCTCTCTTCCAAACGGCCTATTCCGGTTTTGTTTCGAATGCACTCTAATTTACCCATCAGCCATCACCTTTCTCTATATCAACTAAAACCCTTTCTGTTTTCGGATACCAGAAAACCGAAAAGCCTACTCAGTTACCATGCATTCAATTATGGCGATTAAATTCCAGTCTTTGATTTTCACCATCTCTCTCGTCGCACTCGCATTCTTTTCTTTCTTCGCAGTCTCTCAATCGAAAAGTACCGATTCTCTGACATCGCATTTGGGTGGCCAATGGAAGCTCCTCCAACGTAGCATAGGCATCTCCGCCATGCACATGCAAGTTCTGTACAATAACAAGGTCGTAATCTTTGACCGCACCGACATTGGTGCCTCCAACATCTCACTCCCGCAGCACAAGTGCAGGACAAACGACGATTATCTAAAACCAGACTGCACCGCCCACTCTGTCTTGTACGACATCGCTTCAAACACATTCCGCCCCCTGATGGTCCAAACCGATACCTGGTGCTCCTCTGGTGCCGTCGACAAAGACGGCACCCTTGTCCAGACTGGCGGCTTCCACTTCGGCGACCACGCAATTCGCTTGTTCACTCCCTGCAATAGTGAAAGCTGCGACTGGGTTGAGCTCAAGGAACGTCTATGGGACTGGAGGTGGTATTCCTCTAACCATCTTTTACCCGACAACAGGATCATTATTGTCGGTGGCAGACGAGTATTTACCTACGAGTTTTACCCGAAGCAGGATTCTTTACCGTCAAGTTTTTACCTTAGTTTTTTAAAGGAAACAAGAGATGAACCCGAAGAGAATAATCTTTACCCTTTTCTGCATCTTTTACCAGGCGGTAATCTCTTTATCTTTGCCAACAAAAGGTCAATCTCGTTAGACTATGTCAATAACAAAGTTGTGAAGGAGTTTCCCGTTATTCCTGGTGAAGATAAGAGGAATTATCCTAGTACTGGCTCTTCTGTTTTGCTTCCTCTTCGATTAAAAGGTGGCAATGAGACAACAGCATTGCCTGAAGCAGAGGTGATGGTGTGCGGTGGAGCACCTCCGGCTGCATTCATCAAGTCAATTACGCAATATGTGTTTGTAGAAGCGTCAAGGACTTGCGGGAGATTGAAAGTAACTGACACGAACCCAGTTTGGTACATGGAGCACATGCCCATGCCCCGTGTCTTGTCAGATATGTTATTGTTGCCAACTGGCGATGTTATCCTAATTAATGGTGCCACTCATGGCACTGCGGGTTGGAACAATGCAATAAACCCGAATCTAAATCCGGTAATGTATTCGCCCGATGAGGAACCGACCCGAAGATTCACGGTTTTGAACCCATCAAAGATTCCCAGAATGTACCATTCATCAGCAGTGTTGTCGCCAGATGGCAGAATACTAGTGGGTGGAAGTAATCCTCACCAGAAGTACAACTTCACTGCGTATCCCTACCCGACAGAAATAAGTTTGGAAGCGTTTCATCCACCCTACATGGCCGACCATAACGCCCTTCAACGGCCTTCAATATCATCAGCAGACACAAGGATGTCGTATAATAAGGATTTCTCCGTTACGTTCGACTTACCTCTCTACCATCCCAACGTGGGAATCTCCGTCACCCTGATAATGCCTTCGTTTAGTACGCACTCGTCAGCCATGAGCCAACGCATGATCGTTTTGAGCGTGATTAACGTGGAAAAATTGTCAATGACTAGCTTCAAGGTCAAGGTGAATGGGCCCACCACTGCCACGGTAGCGCCACCTGGGTATTATATGATGTTTGTGGTCCATGGTGGAATTCCCAGTCATGGTGCTTGGGTGAAGGTGATGTGAAGGGGCATTAATGTCAATCGCTTGATCATGGTGTCCAATAGGCTTCAAAGAGGCCTTTGAATCTGTATTATTCAATGCAACAATAAGACTGTTTTTATTGAAGCAAAATATTATATTGTATTTGGTTTCTAGTGTGTGGGTGTAATTTAGTAAATTTACGAAGAAGAAGAAGAAGAAGAAGGTGAATGAAGGAAATATGGCGTGCGGGGTTCCCCTATCTCTAGCACCTTAGCTCTACATCGCCGAGCAGTCAACAAAACACGCATGTTTTTGTGGACTAGTCTACAAAGCGTGCGATGCGTACACTCCCAATTTTAAATGCGTTTCAATAAATAGACACTGCAGTGAGCCCGAGTAAATAAGTGGACCATTTTGTGCTGCATAATTGGGCTGCTACTGGTCAGCCGGGAAGTTACTAACCAACAACCAAGTTGTGTGCACCTTTTTGCAATTTGCATTTAAGCCCTTAAACTAAAACTTCATATTCACAACAATATTCTTTAACTTTTGCAGTTCTGTCCATTGTCCTCCGTCAATGTATATATGCGTGTCATTCAACAGTGCTGGGATTTGCCCTTCATTTAGCCGGGTTTCATACTTCTCAAGTGCATGTATGTATGAATGCATAGGGATCAAACAATTAGTTATACGCAAGAATTTTGCCTTTAGTGTTAACATAAATAATCGCTAAAATCATTTCCTATCTCCCTTTTAATGATGATCCACCCAGCAGTGGTCTCTTGTATTAATACAAACAACCCAGCGGGGATTTCTCTTTTCTAATGTGCCGTGCTGCCCATTTCTTCTACATGTATACACACACCCCCAACCCAAGCGGAGTTTCATACTTCTCAAGTGCATGTATGTATGAATGCATAGGGATCAAACAATTAGTTATACGCAAGAATTTTGCCTTTAGTGTTAACATAAATAATCGCTAAAATCATTTCCTATCTCCCTTTTAATGATGATCCACCCAGCAGTGGTCTCTTGTATTAATACAAACAACCCAGCGGGGATTTCTCTTTTCTAATGTGCCGTGCTGCCCATTTCTTCTACATGTATACACACACCCCCAACCCAAGCGGAGTTTCATACTTCTCAAGTGCATGTATGTATGAATGCATAGGGATCAAACAATTAGTTATACGCAAGAATTTTGCCTTTAGTGTTAACATAAATAATCGCTAAAATCATTTCCTATCTCCCTTTTAATGATGATCCACCCAGCAGTGGTCTCTTGTATTAATACAAACAACCCAGCGGGGATTTCTCTTTTCTAATGTGCTGTGCTGCCCACTTCTTCTACATGTATACACACACCCCCAACCCAAGCGGATTTCTATTTTTCTAATGTTTTTGTGCTGGGCTGCACATTTTTTTGTGCTCTGTCTTGAAAAATCTCATCAATTCAACACAAAAATATATTTTTTTTTATTATTTATGTCAAACTAATATGTTTGTTTTTAAATGTTGTGCTTGAATCTCGCACTTTATTTTTAAAATTTTAATATTTTTTAATTTGTTACTGTGTTTTTTTAGAACTACTATTGTCATGTTATATTAAATTTTATTAGTTATTATATAATTAATCACAAAATCTTATTGGTATATACACTTTAATAAATTTATATTGAAAAAATTAAAAATAATATATAAATTTTCAATTTGCAAGTAATTAGCAATGGGATATATCATTGTCAAACAAATACTCACATACAAAATAAATTTCATTGCAAAAAAAAAAAAGTAATAAATTCGTTGCCGAAATATCTTTTTTAATACTAAAAAATATATTTTTAACTGTAAAAAATGTTATAAAAATTATTTTTTGACAGCAAAAGAAATTTTATCATCGAATTTCCTTTTCATCACAAAATTAATTTTTTTGACGACAAAAACTATTTCGTTTCCGTATCGATTTTTGATAACAAAAAATTATTTTGTTGTTGATTTTAATTTTTGGCAACAAAAGGTATTTTATTGCCAAATCCTATGATTTTGTGCTAATTATTTTGTAATTTTTGGCAACAAGTATCCATTTCTTTAGCTTGTTTTAATTTATTAATTAATCACTATCATTTGTTAAGTGACAGACTTACACCTCATAAAAAAATTCACACAGAACTCCTACTCCATTAATTTTTTTTTTCATCTTTATCAAACATACATTTTAGAATGAAAATTGTACTGTACTTTTTTTAAAAAAAAAATTGATATATTTATAATAAAAATAAATTTATCAAGAATTTATATAAATATGTTATGTAATTACATTTACCAAAAAATTGGAGGAGCTTGGAGCAAAGAAGAAAGCTGAAGAAAATCAAATCAAATCAAATGAAATCACAGAGTCTTAAACCAGAAGAAAAGTAGTTGCCCGTTATTATCAGTACTGCTTGCTGCTCTTAAATTTGCAATTCAGACTAAGAAATTTCGAAAAAGTGCTGTGTAGGTAGTTAGTAGCTAGCAAGCCATTTAAAACAAACAGCTCATCCAGTTTAGCATTGCCATTGTCAATGGGTCCCTTTCCTTGACGAGCTGGACGGCAAACATATGTCATGAACCTTATTACAGTATTGCTCTTAATCTGAAAACTGTTTTTGTTTTTGAATAGAAAACACCGGGGAGAAACAAAGCAACATAATGATTATTACCCTGTTTTAAAATGCAGTGAAATTAGACCAAAGTGTCGTCGTTTCTCCTTTTTTTTTTTTTTGGGTTCGGTGTCCCAATGGACCCAATGATGCATAGAGATCCTGCATGCGTTGGGCGTGCAAAACCACCCATTATATTCCCCCGCAGCTAGACGTGCACCTATCCTACCCACCAATTTTTTACCTCTCCTATTGCCACCATCCTGGCCTTTTACAATTATTCCTTGCACATATAATCAAATAACAAGTGTACCTATTCGCTGTTTTTTTTTTTTTTAATTCTTTCTAAAAAATACAAATGATAACCTCAAATAATAGAAAAAAGTTATTAAAAAAATACTACCTGCAATACACTAATTCATTAAATTAAGATCTCACAAATTCTGGCTTTTGGTACATTTACTTGTATTTTTTTAATATATTTTATTATAAAGTGGTGGTATTGAGAGCAGTCAATAATGGTAATTTTATTCACAAATTTATTAATACTTAATTTTTATAGAATAAATTTAGTACGTTATTTAATGAGTTTGGAATGAATTTTTTTTTAAAAGTTATAATAAATTGGGACATATACGAATATAAATAAATATTTGTAAATATTTAATTTTTTAATTTTTTTATTTTATATAACATTATTATTTTTAATTAATTAATTCTTTTTGATGATTGGCTTCAATTATTCAACGAACGATAAAAATATTGCCGATAAGATAAATTAATTATTTTTATTACTTATAAATTATTTTTATTAATTTATATAATATCGTTCAATATTGTAAGAATCATGTTGCAAGGGTGTTAACTACGCCTAAGTAAAATGATACGTAAACTTGAACTTATAAGTTTATAAAATTTTATTTTGATCTTTTGATATTTTATATATAAATTTGTAAAAAAATTATAATTTGTTAATAGCCGTGTTTAATTTTATTTTATATTGAATATAATTGATATTTTATATAAGTAATATATTTTATTTTAAATTAATACTAAAAATTTATAATTTTAATTAGATAATTTATAAATTTAGATTAATTATTTAATAATAATATAAGAATAGTTAAAAATATAAAAAAAATTACTAAAAATTTACGAGTACTCACATGAATTTAATAAATATTAAATCTTTATTAATAAAATATTAAAATTATTATAAATTTAGTACAATTTTAGTATTGAATATCTTTAACAAATGCGATTACAAATTTAAAAGTATATGTTTTAAACTTAGTTTACCATCATCCTTAAAAATAGTAAACACAAATAATTAGTTAAAATTTTTAAAATTTAAATAATAATTAAGTTTATCAAATTTAAGTTAAGTAAGTCATATATTACTATTTAATTTTTAATCTAATATTAAATTTAATAAAAATTATACTTTAAAAATTTTATCAAAATATCTCAAAATTTAAGATCATCCCTAATAATAAGTAGTTATTGTATTAAGCAAGACTCAAAATTATTATAGATATACAAATAAATGAACAAACATGTGTGATATAATGATTCAAAGGGTTGACACTATGAATTTTGTTTTAATTTTTAATTAAAAAATGTTAAGCAAAAGGAAAAGAGACAAGGGAGAGAAATGGAAGATTAAGTTGAGTTCAGCACGACACGCCAAAGCAAAGCAAAGTATGAATGTGACACTTGTAAACATCATCCTAGTTTTTACACAAGACTTCTTTTTTGTTGTGTTTTGTTTTTTTTTTTTTAATTTTTATAGGCCATTGATTGCATACATTGAGTTGGAGCATGCTTTCTTTTGATTATATCATGCATCTCATCACCATGATTGCTGATGCATTTTCGCACATCACAACCGTCGAATTTCTCGGAATAAAATACCAAGGGAAGAGGTCCAAATGGTTTTTAGTCTCCCTGTGGGGTCACCCGTTAGATTTGTCGGTGGGACACGTGCTCATGATCTACGGGAAAAGGACATTATATAATACGTGTTCTGTTGAATCATGATACATTAACATTACGGGCTAAAAGAAAATCGACAAATTAATGGGGTAATAAAAGCCAGATCCCAAAGGTTTCATATTTTCGTAAATATGAACATAGCTTTTTATTTATGTCAAATAGATCCTAAATTGTTTGCAACCGACCAACTTTCTCCCACATAACTTCACACTAGGTGGTATTCAGTCATTTGAATAGGTACTATAGTAACTAGTAGGATTGGCAACACTTTTCTCATGAACAAGGGCGCACCCCATTTGTGATGGGGATCGGGAACAATTTCATCCCCGAAATTAAAAATATTTTCTTTTCTATTTTTATTGCGAGACAAGGACAAGAATGAAAAAAATTTCTAATCCCCTTCCTGCTTTCTCATTTTTATGTTATTAATATATATTTAAAATTAAAAATAAAATTAATATCTATAATTAAATTTATTCTTTTATAAACTAATGACGTATCAAAATAAAATAAATAATAGTTAGTTAATACTCAGTTAAATGATCAATTATAAATATTGAATTAAATTTTAATATATCAATAGAAGATTAATAAAGAAAAAATAACTTTTAAAATTTTATTTTTTATGTACCAATAAAAATATTTTTCTTTAAAAATTAACCCAAAATTTAATAAAATTTTATTTAATTTAATTTTAGTTATTTTTATTAAAAATTAAGATTATAATTTATCAATATATTAACTTATTAATACTTATACGTAAATTGCAATTTATTTATACATGTTAATTCATTATTTTTATTTAATTTTGTTAATATTATATATATATTTTTTATTATTTAATATTAATAAATGAGAATGTATCAGGAACAGAAATCTCCACTTTAAAATGGGAACAGGGAGGGAGATAGTTGGAGGATGAAAATACTACTTTTAAAATGGAGATAAAGACAAAGATGAGGACTGGCCATCCCTACTAACTAGTGATATTTTTCTTAAGAGGGCCTTTAGATGTCAAAAAAATATAAATACAGGGACCCGGATGTTATTATACCACAAATTAGTTTTTGCCACTTCGACAGATTCTCAATTCTTTTGTTTTTAATTACCTTTGAAATTTCAAATTGTCTCTTTTTTAATTATGAAAGGGAATTTATGTTATTTAGCATATAAAAGTCAAGACCCATGAGAGAAACGAAGCAAAGAAAATCATGGGAAAAAAGTTTGACAAATACAAGTGACAACAGATTGATGGGATTTAGATCACACGATGTGAAGACTTTTACAAGTATGAGTTTTGATACAGTAGTAACAGTAGCACGGAAAGCTACATATATCTGTAAGTTTTTTGAGTTCATTGAAGGAAAATTGAGGTTTATTCCTTGCTTTACTTAAATTTGCTGTTGCGTTTCACTTCTTCCCTACACAATTATGCCCGCAGAAACAAGTGCTTTTTGCATCGCTGCTTTTTCTTCTTAACACTCTTCCTTCTTCTTTTTTTTTTTAATTTTGAAAGAAAACGTAAAGTTGACGCTTCTAGGTGCACTCCATTGTAGCTCTATCACCCTCTAAAACTGCCTTGGTTGCTTGCTTCAAATCCAACAGTGTTGCTCACTCACTTGCCTTTTCCTTTTGTTGTCTCTCTTTTTCTCTCTGCTCTGGTTCTTTTTCTTGCTTCAATCTTCTTACTTTTGCAGTGTGTCTGTTATATAGCTTGTTTGGGCACTGCTGCCAAGCCCATATCGTTCACTTTTTCTTTTCTGATTCTTTTTTGAAGAAAACAAGCAAGCAAAGTAGCCATGAAAGATAGAGGCAAAGCTGTGGAAGTATACAACAACAACAACAACAACAACAGCAGTAGCAGCAATGAGTTTTTTCAAGACTACAGTTTTTCATCGGATCTTCCATGCAAGAAACATCCACAATCATCTTCAGTTGGTATATGCGCATACTGTCTCAAGGATCGTTTGGTGAAGTTGGTCTGCTCAGATTGCGGTGAGCAGCGTCTCTCTTCTTGCTCTTGCTCTGATCTCTCTTCAAATCGCAATTCTTGCACAGTTGAGGTAGGCAGTGTTGGTCGTGTCTCATTCCTTATAGAAAATGAGAAACAACATGAAGTCTTGAATCCGAATTCTAAGCCAATAACCACCAAAAGTAGTTGTAGTACACATGCTGGAGAGAAACCAGCGGCTGAAGAGGTTATCTTGCTCAAGAGAAGTAACAGTAGCTGTGTTGAGATCAAGAAAAAGAATGGGTTATGGAAAATTGGAAGATTGTTTAGGAAGAGTAAGAGAGAAAATAATAAAGATTGTGGGAAAAGTGTAGGTGGATGTGATGAGAAAAGCGATTTGTGGGTTGTTGATTACATGGGTGTGTCGAGATCAAGGTCTCTTTGCAGCTTTAGGGGCGGGGGATTTTTTGGCTCGGAAGAGGGAGGTGATTTGATGAGTTACTCTGGCGCAAGGAGTTCAATTTCAGCTGCTAGAAGTTCTGGTGTTAATGCAGGTTTACTCTTTGATCCAGAGAGAAGAAGTGGATTCAGCGAAGCAGAGCCAAGAAGAAGTGGGTTTGATAGTGAAAAGAGAGACAGCTCTGTTGTAGAATCTGAATTTGGAAGTGATTTTAATAAGAATGCAAACAGACGCGTGTTTTCACTTAAAGAGAGTTATTTTACAGGTGGGGAAGATTCAGGTTTCATAGATTTGAAGTTTGATTTTTCATCAGAATCAAAAGGAGACCATCACCACTACCACCATCAACATTACCAAATTCCTGCTGTGAAAATGGGAGTTGTATCAGATTCAAACTCAGTTTTTGGTATCACGAGAGGTAGTGATTTTGGTTCACATGATCAATGTGGAGGCCTTGTTGGAGATGGCATGTTAAGCCATGGAGGTTCATGTAGAATTACAGTGAATGACAGAGGGATCAAGAAGAGCAGAAAAAGTTTCAAAGGTTGGAGATGGATTTTCAGGCACCATCCAAATTGGATTAGTGGTAGGAAGAAAGATCATGATCATGAAGATAATGTCATGGTTATTCCGTGATCATTTCAATACATTAAAATACATTAAAATTATTATGTAGCTTAGGTCAGTCTAAATTTGTGTCATCTGTTTCTTGTTCTGCGTATTTGGTCACAATCTAGCTCTTCTCTTCTCTTCTCTTCTCTTTCTCTTCTATACTTGCGTTAATCAAGCAAAAATGATCGGAACCCATGAAAGAGTAGCAAACAAATTTGTGATTGATGTACATTCAAAATGTGTAAAACTAACAATAAAGCCACCGCAGAAAGTGTATATTTCGGCTTAAAAGAATTGTATCATTATGAAGGGCAATGAAAATAATTAATCAAAAAGAAGAGGGGAGCAAAAGTTTGGTTCTTGAAGAAAATATTTGAATCGTATTGTGTGTGGTGGATGCCATCGTCTTTTCTTTTCTCTTCTCTGGGCGGTGTGCTTGGTGGACACAAACGTTATGTTGATATAATCACTAGTTATTAATTAAATCGATGATTATATTTAAATGGTGGGTTTTGGGTCTTTAATGATTATGTCTCGTATTGATCCAACACACCATTTGCTTGCATTTTGATGTAACAGTGCTAAGGCAAAGTTAACCAATTTACCAATCACTGTCCGCCTTCAGGCCCAGCTCCTTGAAACTTGTCTTGTTGTAGCGCTTTCATGTTGACACATGGCACTGAGACCACAGTGCATGGAATAAACCTGCACCTAACCAGATATCGTCAATTCTGGATATAAAAAGGTTTAACAATAATCAAGAATTTGAGTGTTATTCAGTACGCTGGCAATGCCATAATTTTTGTCTTGTCTACATAATCTTTTCTTTCGTACTAACCCCCACGGTTTGATTTGGATTGGCTACTAGTTTTCTGTTTCTTTTTAAGTTTTGGGTCCAATTTCTCTTGCTTGTGTAATTCAACTCAAAACGTATATAATACAATATATATATATATATATACATACATACATATAAAATAAAGTGATATTATTAGAATAATATTCTCTTTCTTTACTTGTTAATTTTTTATTGATAACAAATAATCTTTTTAATTTGTTAACAAATAGAAGTTAAAACTCGGTAAAAAAGTAATAAATTGCAAGTATAATATACAAGGTGTAAACAGTGATTAACAAAAGATGTCTTTTTGCATAACTTAAATCACAGTTATAATTATAAATTAAGAAAAGGAGTATTAAGAGAAGGGGGTCTAACTGTTATTTCATTTATGTATCTCTATTGAAATTTTAAAAATTTCAGAATCAAAATTATAAACTTCAAATTTTGTGACACATTTTCTTCCTTCCTTTGAGCTCCATTACTAGGTCCCTTTACTGCTGTTTATATTTATGGGTTCTTTCCTTTAATATTTACACAAAACATACCCAAAAAAAAAATCCTAGAATAATAAAAATTATGTTTGTTCATACCTTTTTCTAAGTTAGGAAAAATATCATTTCATAGCCATAATATTGACAATGTGATGGTGGTGCGGATAATGTGTGTCAATTTCTATCAACCAAAACCATTATCACGCTGTAATCAGACATTTGTTTAGGGAAAAAAAAAACAGGTTAGAAACTCAGAATCATTGAAATTCAATACTACAAAGAGTCGAGGACCAAAACAATTTGTCTTAACAAAGTCCTTGATTCAAAGCTTCCTGCATTGCTGGAAAAACACTAGCATCAACACCATTCAAAAGCTTATATTAACTCCCAAAAAAAAAGAGGAAAATAAAATTATCTAATTGAGCAAATTAAGTTAGCACCACTTTTCTTATAATCAAGCATTCACAAAGTTCCAATATCAGTGTTAGAAAGATCTTTCAGCTGTGTAAAATGGTGCCAAGGACAACGAGGACAGAGCCAGATTAGATCATAACAAGAACACATACGTTTAACTAATTGGTGGCATCAACCACCAGAAACAACCAGGAGAAAGTCCGTAGACTCATCCAGCATGTACCTAAGAGCATTCCAGACTTTCTCATACTTGCAAAGCTCATACATCCACCAAATGATTAATACAGAAGGTTTGAATATCTTTTACACTCCTAAAATCACTTGCCGCATTTTTCAATGTCAATAAATAACATGTAACAGACTGGACGAAGAAGATGAATAATAACTGCGTCCAGATACAAATCTGTAAACAACTAAATCAAAATTGACGTGCCAAATACCTGGCTTCACTGCATTGCTTCTAATTTGCCAGCTGAAAATGAATCAGAAAGGGCAAGAAGTCTTCATTAATCTACATGCAATTGGCAGATAAATATTTCAAAAACATTTTGTGATCTCTACCATTATATAGAAATCAAAACCTAGTAACAGACAGCAAAGTGAGAAAACATACAACATGAACAAAATAGGACATACCCAAATGTAAGCATCAAGAAACTTTCAAGCTTCTTTCCTAGTTATCCTGTTATTTAAGAAGAGAATGACGTTAGAAACCAAAGTTCAATGTCTGATAAGAAAACAATCTGCTAACCTAAAAGCTTAATATTGTTAATGCTGCAGGATAGGATGAATGTTGCAACAATCAACTTTGCCAGAAAGTTACTGAGATATTGAGTAATGAGCAAATACAATGATGTCCTGAATGCCAAAAATGTTCCAATAAAAATTCAGGCGAGTAAAACCAAATTTAGTTATTATAAAAATCTCACCTGAAGCAATAAATACCCAAGGCCGTTGTAATTTCATGAATAACTGATGTTGCAAAATGTAGATAGAGGCTCGCTACAATAAGCAAAAAAGATCTGTCAAGTACAGTATCGAAGTGTAGGGGCATATGTTATATCTGAGCTCTCTAACCATGAACTGGAACATATAAAACCTTAGATTTGCAACTAATCAATCAATACTTTAAGCAAATAAGTAATATTCATCCACATTACTTTCAATGGAATTTTATGAGATCATGAAGTGAAAATAGCAGCATATAAACATCATAGAGTTTTTGGAACATGTCTCATAAAAAATTCAGATTCATGGCATATTCTCATCATGCACACAGCTAATACAAGATATGTACCTGTAAATATAAAGTAACCAAGCAGAACCCAGAATTCATCAACTAAAGGAACTCTGCAACAATTAACAGAGTGTCCATTAATGGACAAGAAACCCAACTGTTAAGACGAACTACAATAATAAGACCATTGAGTGAACTCAGCAAAATCAAACATTTACACACCCGTCATTTAGTTTGGCGGTAAGTACATTCGCAATGGCAAATGGAAGATACAATAGCGACTGCACAAATAAGAGATAAAAGTTTAGTAATCCAGCTTCTAAATGAGAATCATTTCAATGATTATATATCGTATGTGATATCATCAAATACTAAAAGACATTGAGAAAATAAAATTCTTTTTATCTCATCTCTAGAAGGTAAATAGATTATTAAGCTTCGATCCACTGCATAGCAATTATTATAAAGAAAAAACAGAAAAGATGTAGAAATCTACTGTGCATGAAATTGAAAAGAGGAAATAAAGCATTAATGCTCTAGAAAATTTCATCAGGCGTAATATTAAATGACTTCAAATAAATGAAATTAACAAATATTTGTCAGAAAAAGATAAGAATGACAATTGTACATACCATGCACATGTTAGTTTTCAATCCCTTGGGTTCATCACACAAGTGAGCCAGTATCATCCTTCCCTGTCAAAATAAGCTTTTCATCAGCTATAATATGAAGATGAAGTATGATTGTTTATTGCAAAAGTGCTCAACATACAATCTGAAATCCACACTAGGAGAATATAATACAAATCTAAACATGCAAGAATATTCTGACACACCTCAAGAAATTGATGATACATGGACATGAGATGTTAGACCAACAACACATATGTAATCTAAAATTCTCAATGAGGTGGGAAAATATGTGCACGTGTGTGAAAACTAAATATTTTATTTATGCTTTCAGATGCTAGATGCATGCAGAGAAACCATAGACAGTTGACTCAAACTGCATAAACAACAAAAAATTAATAGAGCAACCTTTGAATTTGACAGTTATTCTACAATCAACGTTGGTAGGTAAAGTAAAGAAATGCTGATACAAAGGAACATAATCCTAGTAATGTGCAGCTGACACAAATATGTGATATCAGCAACTGTTATCAGTGCTTTAATTGTTAGCAATTGGCACCAGAACTTGATTTTTGATCTATTATTTTGTGCTTATTCATATTATATTAGCATATTCTAACACAATAATCAGAAAGATATTCAATATCGCCAGCAAATGACAAATTGCTCCCCAAAAGAGGCAAAACTAATTGTTTACAGTAATCTTGACTTGCAATATGATAATAAACCTGAAATTCATAAAAGATAAGAGAATTTGAAAGAAAAGAGCCATGAAAATCGTATCCTACCACAAGGAACCCAAATGCAAGTCCAGTTCCCAAAACAACTAAATGTGGATAGTTCCCCATGATATCGGATGGAGAAAGATAATCCCTGCATAAGAAATCAAATCCTCTATGAAGGCAATATTAAGAAAAATGTAAACATGAGAAACAGATAGCACAAGCTGAATCATACCAAACCAGCACTCCTCCCACAAGTACCACAAAAGGGCAAAGCTGTCAAGAAACAGTAACCAGACACCTGTCAAGCATATTGGGAAATAAAAGTCAAGCATTAAGATACTAAAAAGAATTACCATTGCCAATGCCAGTAACATGCTTCCTTTTCTTGCCTGAACAACCTTGGAAACATTGGACACACTGCAAAAATCATAGAACTCATAAGGGAGGTACAAACAATGACCTTATGCAAGAAGCTATTATAAGGCCATGTATGTGAAACCTAACAAAAAACAAGGCAGATTGAAGTTTAAATACTAATAACCAGTCTGATATATATATATATATATATATAGTGAATAAAAATTTAGGTTATTACAATTTCCACAGTGCCCTCCATGCTAATTATTTGAGCATAGATAAAGAATATGGATATAAACTAAATATCATACGAAGAATGGGTGGTGGTAAATGGGGCAACTATGATAATGACAACTAAACTCTAAGATGCATGTGCCATTACTGCTGATCAGCAACTCAGTCGCCTGTTCAGTAACTTTATTTTGTTTAAACTAATAACAGAATGATGTAAGCAACAAGTTCAACAAGAACATGAACCTAAAAGAAGATAGACAAGACTACAAAAAAATTCCAGATTATGGGATGCAAGTCAATGAACTAGCCAATGACAGGTTTAAATTTGAACCCTTCAGGATAGAAAAACCACTTACTTGCAGTACACTGTAGGTAAAACACCAAAGGCAGTCATCAGACACAAAACAGCTCTGTATGTTGGGATTTCTGAAGTTAAAAGAAGAAAAAATAAAATTTGAGTCAAAATATATTAAAGCAAAAACTTAGTGTACCATCGAAATTTATAAACAGCATTTTAGTAAAGAGGAAAAAAATAGAGATCCAGAAAAGAAGAAAATGCAGAACAATTGTAATCAAGAAGAATTTAATGCATCATCTAAGAAATAATTGAGCATAAGAACAGTAATGAATCACCAATCAAATATTGCAAAGTTTCCACTGGAGGATTGTTATGGATACCAGTACAAACATAGTAGTAGCAGGGTCCAATTTTTTGAAGGTATTTTGTGGCAAGCTAATAATTGTTTCTATTCAAAATACCTGATATATGAAGACACAGTTATAAATCTACAAATGCAATGTGACTGGATATGCCACAGCTTCTGAAACATTACAAATATGTATCATAATTGGTAAAAGCAAGTTAATCTGAAGCAATTTTACTCTGAAGTCTCCTGCAAAGCTCTTGAACATGTATTATTTTTGGCTCAGAAACAGAAGAAGATAATATATATTTAACTATAAGAGAAATGTACAAGAACTGACGGGACTAAAAATCCACAAAAAACAGGAACAAAAAGTCCCAGAGGACAAAAAATAAACCACAAAACCCTTGAAAAAGTTCTTAAGACAAAAGTTCTTGCAGCAGCACAACATATAAGACTATCCAAGCAACACTGAACTAGAAACGTGCAGTTGCCAAATAACTTTCATGATTATTTACAAACATGGTAGAAACATAGAGACACCACATTCCATAATCCAATCACCAACAGACAAACATAACCATATGAAAGTCTAAAGGCAGCTTTTTACTTAAATTTCACTAATTTTCAATGGAATATGAATCAGTTCATGGAGTAACACACATGAAGGCCTAGCTTACATAAGCAACCACAAATTTGAGTATTCACTCATTCAAATAATATCCAGTATAATTCAACTCATATTATTGGTTCAGTATCAGATATTCTGACTTAAAGGCCATCTGCTTCAGTGTCAAATATAAACACTGCTCTATTAATGTTGCTTACCATTAATAAGCGGCACCCAGCTGAAGAAGGGTATAGAATTCCCAAAACTATGAACCCACCACTCAGCACCTAAAGAAACAAACTCAAGAAACTATTAAAGGAGAATAGGAAAAAAGATTTAATGTAGATTCTACAGAAAGCAAAAAGTCATTTGATGTAAAAGGTGCATACCAACTATAGCTGTAAAAAAATGAGCCATATAGATCAGCATAAGGCCCTCTGTAGGTCCATTGACCACTGGAAGAATAAGGGTATTGGTAAAATAGCTGGAACAAAAAGAAAAATATCACTGTTGCTAATATTATTAACAGAACCAGTAAAGTTAACTTATTAAGAGAAATATTATTGGAAACATCATTCAATCTCTATGTTATATGTATAAAGGCAGTGGAAACAAAAGAAAGGCCTCAAAAATTATAAATGAGGGCCTGCGCATGCATTCCTCAGTGCTGATTATATTCAGTTTAACAGTATGATCATGCCACTTACCTTTCCCAGGTTGCTCCATAAAATGGAACAGCTGAAATTAACCAGAACCAGAAAGTATCTCCTCCACACATAGCAGTGCTTCCGAAAGCCAGGGATTCAAACTGAAAGGTTCACAAACATATCAAGGACATTGCAATGATCAGAGTTACAGAAGAACAAAAGAAGAAATATGCGTACCGCACATGCAAGCGCATCACAACCTGCAAAATAATGAGAAACAAGAAATACATTTCATTAGCATTGGACACTAATTTTGATCTGTAAACATCTGGAAAAAGACATGACAAAGGGAAACTACCATGGTCAAAAAGCTCGCCCAATGGACTAGATGAATTCGTCCGTCGTGCTTGCTTCCCATCAACAGCATCGAAAGTCTAACATGCAGTTGGTGAAAGGTCAGACAAAGCCATGGTAAAAATAAATAATTCACCAACAAAAACAGAGAAAAAAGGAATTTGACCAATTGTATTGGGGGAGAAGAGGAAACCTGATATAAAAATAGAAGCAAGCCATGTGCAAAATGAACCCATCTTGGTGGAGCTGAATCCAAGCGAGGTGAATATATCTGAAACACAAATTTAATGAAAATGAAAACTTAGAGAAGGAAAGACTGTCCAAAAGCAGAATTTAACAACAAAAACTTCGCCGTTTACAACATTATCTCATAAAATCGTGCAACTCATCGATTTAACATTCTAATATTTCTTGCTTTCAAATTGCAGATATAATCCAAAGTACTGCAGTAACCCAGTCGAATTTTATTTCACTCAGGTGTAAAGCAATCACAAGCCTCAACATAAACTAAATTTATAAACTAATAAAATGTCAAATTAGGAAACTTAAGGGGGAAAAAATATAAAATCGAAAAAAAATGAAAAGGAGAGAAATTGGCACTCACATAGCCAAGCACCGCCGATGTGACTAAGAACATGAACCCAGTAAGCGTTATCTGAAAACAACACAAATTGTGTTAGGTCTTACCACAGAGCCAAACAACACAGTTACACCATTAAAACAAAGTTACTATGAACTAGTAATAAAAAATGATCTTACCATGTTAGGTCTGGAGAAGATCGAATACCAAAAACACAGGCAGAAAAACACAAAAGATAAGAAAACATGGGTAAGAAACGTACACTAAAAGAACAAATTCATCAATACCATATTTCAACTTAAGAACGAAAAAAGAAATAAGGAACGGAAACTTGCGGCATCCAAAGAGGGAAGAAATTGACGAAACGGCTCCAAAAAGGTTGCAAAACATATTTGGCAAGATAAGAGTGGTCTACTCCACTGTACTTGTATCTATGCAACGCCGCTACTCCATGTGATCCTACGTATCCCATTTTTGTGTAATTCTGAAGTAACTTCACTGATTCTTAGCTGCAAATATAAATGGACAAAGTGCGTGAGTATTCGAGATCGCAGGATGAATCGCGATTCATGCATGTGAATTTTCATAGTTTAGGCGGAATTATTGAGAGAAAACAAGTAGAATACAAATCGTGAACTGCGCGGATCTGGAGTGAGAGAAATGCAAGAACAAAGTAAGAACAATTACACAGAAAAAAAACAAAAAAAAAAAGAAAGAAAAGAAAAACAAAGTACCTGTTCTGTTACAGAATAATAGATCGGGGAAAAGAGGGAGAAAGCCGCAGATTCGTGAAATGCAAGAAACACAGTGCGAAGGGAAGGAATACGGCACCTTTTATCTCCCGCCCTACAATTGGCGAGTGAAAATCATGCCAAAAGAAAATAAATAAATAAATAAATAAATTATTGATTTCACTTCACTGCAGTTAGCGGAAACGACGTCGGATACAGCTGCCAAAAGAAACTAGGAATCATTTATTTATTTAGGTGCAAAATTTGATTGTTAAATAGACTTCTTTTAAAATCAAATTTGGGGATCGATTCCTTCGCTTTTTCCTTTTTCTTTTTTTTTTTTTCTAATTCGAATCATATGCGTTTTAATGTCCTTCTTTGCAAGGAAAGAGGGTCAAAAGGTGAAGGAAAATTCCATTTTCAAACCGTTGGCCTGGCCTTCAATGCGGTCCCGTTTTATGCCTCTTAATGTACTTTAATATTGGAAGCGTCACGAATTTTCAATTGACACGTTGTCATTATTGGTTGGCTGGAAATATCCAACAATTCTTTACGATGAGATGGAGACTGAACCGAAACACAAGTCTCTCTCTCTCTCTCTCCGCGGCCGGGGTCACGTAACGTTCACGCTTTTTCTAATTGGCGGGCTGCGATTGGGCCAAACTTAACAAGCAGAACGCGAGACACGTCAAGGTACTACTTAGGGGCTAAGACATGGAGCATGGTTTTTAAATTGCGCACGTAATACAGCGTTATTGACACCTATTTTCTTTCCACTCTTGACTTTGACCAAACATTTGATTGTATTCTTTTTCTCCTCAAAAGACGGAAAACATTTATTTGAAACAAATACTTTTCGATTAATATATTAGGAGAGGATGATCAACGTCTAGGAATAGTTGAGCAATAAAAATGATCGAATTACATTATGCGTTTAGGATCACCTTCGGCTCTTTACAACACGGATGAGTAAATGATGGTTGCATTAAAAGGCGATAATCTTTTAGAAGTTATGTTGTTCTGCCATTTTTCCATGTTGCATGCATGGATATGAATGGGTAATGAATCACTGATCCAGCTGTGCTTGCACTCATGCACAAACATCAATGTGCACTGTTCCCTGAGATCGTGAGTTTTGTCTCCCCACCACCACTTGCATAGCACACCAATTCCTTGAGAAGAAGAAATATGGCATGTAATTAATTACAACATCCGATGTAACCGAACTTGATAGCAGGAGAGAACTCAAATGCTGCATGTCGAAATGTTGACTTATTGTACGGTTTAATATAACCTCAGCCTAGCTGGCTAACTTTCATGACGCCAGCATAAGACTGCACTGAAGGTCCCGTGAACAATTTCTCACCATGTTGTGGTATTTCACTTGCAGAAACGAGTGTATTTCCTTCATTTCCATCCATCACCGTGACAACATTCCTCTTTCGTCAAAGTTAACACCCACAGGATCTCTCATAAACTACTGCCTCACATCACTTTCACCAATTCAATCCGTCTTATCCTTCTTCTTGCAGCATTGATTGGTACCCAGAATTCCCCATTCTCGTTCCTCTCGATGCTGTCTGGAAATCTCGAAAGTTGAGCAAAAAGCTCCAGAATGAATCTGGGAAGTATATAATTTTTATACATATTTCAACCATATAAATTGAACTTAGATTCAATGCTCGAAGAATTATAAAAATGTCAATATAAATACAATGAGTCCTTTTCTCACGAGGATGTCTACAATTTTGTTTATAACAGTTGGATTAATGAACACTGCCCAATAATAATTTATTCAAGTCTTGAGACAGAAATTATATAATTTTTATATTGAAATTGGTGATATATTTTTTCTACAATTTTTCACATTAAAAAAAAAAAAGTTAGTAACCATAGATTCCTAACCGTACAAATTGCTTATGATTTGTAAAGTAGCACGTGCATGAGCTTTATTTATGGCGATTGCTCAAATATGGACCTCAGAATAATGTAAACATGTCCATGAAATCACCCCAAGGCTTTGGATTCAACCTTTGTCTTAGACGATCCTTGTCTGAGGCTGAACCTTGACCGTGTATTAAGTTATGTTTAGGCTCAATCTTAATTGGAATTGCGATGACTAGTGCAATTATAAAAATCCAAGATTGAGATTTGAGACCTGAAACAACAAGATCAATGTATAAATGATCCAGAAATGATCAGTCAAACCATTGTGTACACATTGATAACTAGAAAGAAAAACCTTTGCATGGAACGAGCTGATATGTCCCAAAGTAATGCAAATCGTGAGCAGAGCCAAAATAAAAATGGACTGAAATTAACAAGTGCTGCATAGGGCGAGAATAGATCTCAGTACAATAGTCAAATAAAAATATATCTCTGTCCTTTAATGTCACACGTCTATCTTTATTTATAATTGTCCCAAAATTAAAACAACGAAACTGAAGCAACTATCTTAAGAAAAGAACTCACGTAATGAAAGTAAAAAATTCTACTTGCCCAATCATTCTATCTAATTACTAAAATAACGAGAATTTGACCTTCGATTACAACATAATCCTGTCGTATAATCAACTAGTGTTAATTAGAATTTCACAAAATTAAAAAAAAAAAAGAATTCTCAACTCTTACGTGCAGATCAATACCAAAAGAGATTGTCATGCGAACCAAACAAACAGAGATAAAAATCTGAACAACAATGTTAATCTTTAACAGCCAATAAATACAAAAAAAGAAAAAAAAAAAAAGGAAAACAAATACAAGTATAAATTATCAGAGAAATGGAATTTAGAACTTCTTGGTCAAACTAAGTTTGATATCCTATTAAGTTAACGTTTGACAACCAAAAAAAAAAAATTGAGCCAATAAAGATACTTAAGCGGTAGTATTACACACCAATGATAATGATAGATACTTTCTATCACAGAAAAGAGAAATTTTTTTTTAAAAAAAAAAAATCTTAAAAGAAAAAAGAAACAAAAAAGAGAACAGAATTTCCTAGCACCGAAAGGGTGTTGAAGGGTTGCTTTTGGATGGCGGAAAAAAAGAGAGTGGAAAAAGGATTTGTTATGGCAAGGAGAGGAGTTTCATGAGAAAGAAAGCAATATTCCTAGTTAGGTTTATTTTCTTAAGTCGTGTTTATCACAATACCCTAAATTCTATTATTTCCGGAGAACCTTGCTTGCTTGTATTAGATATATCTTAGCATAACCATCAGAAATTGTATTGGGTATTTAATTAGAATGGTCCAAATTTTTGGCACATTTACATTTATGGCCTTAGTTTTAAATTTCTTATATTTGAAGCTAAATGTTTAGTTGCTGGATGAAAATGCTCTTGTTTCTTTCTTTTGTATTATTGTTAAAACACAAATATAACCATTAATTTAGGTTTTGTGATTATCCCATTGATTTAGGTTTTGTTAATGCTAGTAAAAACTTTCAACATCAATTTAGGTAAGTTTTTATACACAACTTATTCATTTAAAATGTAATTTGTCTAATTTCTTAACAATATTTGTAGTCAAATTTGTGAAAAAAAAAATGATAAACAGTAATCCATCGATAAATTTTATTGAGAAAAATAAATATTAAAATAATTTTCCTCGTCAAATTTTGCTAAAGGAGTTAAGTACTAAAATTTATCGCAGAAGACAATTTTAACACTTTGACTCCTTTAATAAAATTTATCAAGATAGTCAAGTATTTAACAAAAATACAAAGTAAAGAGTCAAAGACAATTTTATTCAAATATTGAATTTTTAATATCAAATATAACAAAATTTTAAAACAGATTATAAACATAAATGAGCTTAAAAATTAAGCTATTTGAATCAAAAACTCAATTATATTATATCTCTATCGATACCTTTACATGTATTAATTATATGATAATACAATCTTTATTTTTATTATTAATAATTCCACTTTACTAAAATACTTTTTGAATCGAATTAACTTAAGAATGGTAGCGGATTAAGTTTGAGACAAATCTCATTAAATTCGCATTTATATCCACTAAAAAAATTTAATATTAAACTTGCATCAAACCCATAGCATGTTTAGCATTTCATTACTGAATTAATTTAAACAAATATTTAACATGTATCAAATTTGCATAGATATTCACAGATTTTTAGCATATTTTTTTGGTCTTTTTCAATTACACTTGTATTATTATAAAATATCAAATTTAAACTTATAATATGTTTAATTAAACTAATAAATTTTTGATATTGATTCAAAATAAAATACATAACTTATATAAAATATTAAATTCATCAACATAAAATAAATTAATCACAATAATTTTATAAAAAAATACATAATTATTTTACAAATTTACACATAAAAACTACACAATATCTAAAAAAATAGTTTTAAAAAATAGTTATCAAGTGTTATTAAAAAAATTACAAAAAATATTTACCATAATGATTTGACTAATATTGAAATAAAAACTCAAAATTTCAAATAATATTTACTTTAGATTTAAAATTATATTTTAAAATAATACTAATTTTGCAAAAGGTACTAGAATTTGGATTATGAAATTGTGTTTTGGCTATTTAAACAAAACATAATTTTATAATTTAAATTGTAATTTTTTTTAAAGTTGATACTATTTTAGATAAATTAATTAACTTTCAACTAAATTTTATTATACTTTTCTAAATTACACCCCAATTACATTACATCACCATAGATGATCAAACTTAAAATTTTCTTTTAGTCATTTAAGCCTTATTCCATCATGAAATAATTTAAAAATCGCATGTAAAATGCGTGATAATTTAAAAAATAATTAATAATTTGAAAAAAATTACTATTTAAAAATATTTTTTTCCTGCATAGTTAAACTTAGAACAATTATATGTATACGTAATATAAATTAAAGTAAATTTTTTTTTTTTTTATTAATTACTCTTTCGTGAGTCACTTATATATTAAGTTAGAGTTATATTTTAATAAAAAATTTCAAAAATTCTAACTTAAATTTAATATTAAATAAAATAAATTTTAAATAACAATACATATTTAAAAATAAAATAATAATATATAAAAATTAAATTTATGTGAATATCCTAATAGATATTTAACGAATATTTATTTATATTTATGTTGGTTTTAAACTTGTTAAAAATTTTAATTTTTTTATTTAATACGTTAAAAATTTTAATTTTTTTTATGACTATCTTATACCCACTAAAAAACATACCAAACCTGTTCTATTAAAATTCGATGCTAACGAGTTTGTGGATAAAATTGCCTTCCCCAAACTCATCTATGATCAACCAGCAAAATAATTTCTTTGGCTTAAATTTGACAAGCATTTATTCTCGAAATATATTATTTTCTATGAAATCATCGGTAATTTTATAGGCATAACATTAAACTGACCCCATATTAAAAAAAAAGAAAATTTTCTGGTTCTTTTCCCTTTCATTCAAGCTGCAACATACAAAAACGCGTGTCTATCTTCATATTCATCAAATAATTTTTCTCAGACGTGTATAAGCAATTGCTATTTACCCAATTAATTTGCATTTTTCCTACTCGTCGATGTGCCAAAGATTCTTAAATGAATACAGCAACGAAATAATTGTTAATCGGCCTTTTTCTTTTCGTTTTGCGAACAAGTATCGGAATCACACAGTTTTCCCCGGAAACAAACAAACAAACAACAGAAAATGAAATAAGTGGATCGATGAGATTTTGAATGCAAGTTGTCAAGCACGACAAATACGGGATAGAATTGGAAATTAGGAAAATGTTATTCTGAACATGCAGAGTAAAGAACCTCTGGAAACCCCGTGGGAGACTGCTGAATACCATACAACACAATAAAATACATACGGATAAATAATAAAAAAAAAAAATTGAGCTGACATGCAATATATGCATGCATACGTGTCAGAGAAAAATGGGTCTCTGCGGACAAATCTTTGAGAATCTTATCATCGCTTTCAAATCAATAATCAAATCTTTTTCTGCCTTCCCATTCGTACGTATCTTTGCTCTCTCCTCACCTCAAATGTCTAAATTATCCCCCTCTTTTATACCAAGTTATGTTTATTTTTTAGGGTATTTTATATTGATTTGATAAATTCGGGGTTTATGCGCTAAGACTTTTAGTGCATGAGATTTGAGCATACCCTCCTTCAATTTAGAAAATTTATTACTTTACCTTTAATATGGCTACTCCATGAGCCCATAATATAATAAGATATGTGACCGCGTGTCCAAGAAACAAATTAGTAAAGGCATTAAATTACTCGTGGTGAGAAATATTATCACGTGTAAATATTTATTGTTAAAAATTTATATTTTAATTAATATTTTAAAATACTTAATATTCATAAAAGGTTACCATATAAATAAAAAAATATAAAATAAGTAGCCATAAAATATAACACTTTGTGATAAGGTAGTATTTTATATCAAGTTTATATAGCTAAAATTTGTATTCAATTTTATTTATTATAAAAGTAATAATTAAAAAAATTGATTTAAAATTAAAATAAAATAATTATTTTCCAAAACCCAACAAAAACTTTCGGCTGACGTCCGTTAATCATACGTCTTCATCATTAAAGACGGCAAGAAAGAATCGTCTTTTGTTTGCGTGGCTGAGCAGAAACCTCATAGAGATGGAGTCAAGGGCACAATCGTAATTTAATCCTGACATAGGTCACAACAAAGCCACGTGCACAAGTACCTCCCACCCACGCGTCATATATAAGTATGACCTTCTCCCCTCGTCTCCTCTCGTCTCTGACTGTTCACAAAAGTTTGCTTCAATTTTCTCTGATAGCCTTACATTTTCTTCATTAATATTAATTTTTTTTATCTGTAAGTTAGTTTCTTTTTTTCTGTTAGATCTGTTTTTGTAGTCTTTTTTTACATATCGCTGTTTCTGAATTTTTTTCTTGCGTTATCTTTTAGGATTTTCCTAGGAGATAAACGTCTCGGTGACGCAGCTGATATAAATTTTCAAGATTTGTAGTTTTTGTAAGTATGAATTTCGATAACGATTGAATAAGTTTGAATTAGGTTAATGGCTTTCTTTTGCAGCTATACATGACATAATTTAGGGTTCTTTTGTATGTTATTTCTATATGTTTTCATGGACCTTTTTATAAGATTTCATGTCTGTTGGTTATTTGGTCTGTTTGTTTTGTGATTTCTCTTCTGGTTGACTTGGGGTAGTGAATTTAATATGGTTTATCCTCTTTGAATATGTTTTGATCTAGACTTATAGATAAATTCAAATTTGGTTTTTGTGGAGTTTTTTTTTTTGTTTGGATTCAGATCTGTACTAGAATCTTGTTTATTTGACATGTAGGTTTTTTGTTAGTTAACCTGAATTTTGTGCATTTATAATCTGAAATATTGCTAGTTTTGTGCTGGAATTCAACTCAAATTGATGGATGGTTAGACTTAATACCGTTATAAGTTATGTTCGATTTGACCATATTGGAGGAATTGTTGGATAATGTTGAAAGTCTAAGTTTTGCTTTCCATTTTTCGCAAAATAAATTTTGCATAATTGAAATACCTAATTCAACAATATGCTTTTGGTTCCAAATGCACTGAAATGCATGTATAATTGGTGGCTTTGACAGGCCTCAGAAATGGCATGTGTACTCTGTTTCTGCAGAGTCAGTGATCGGCTGTGACCCTGTGTACACTGTAGAGATGTGCATGACTGGCTTGGACAGGAAAATGGCTTCTGTTTTCTATAAAGACCAATCAGGTCCTGCGGGCACAATGACCATCAATTCTGGTATAAGAAAGATTCTACCAAATTCCGAGATATGTGATTTTGAGTTTGAACCTTGTGGATATTCCATGAATTCAGTCGAAGGAGCAGCTATTTCCACCATTCATGTTACTCCAGAAGATGGTTTCAGCTATGCAAGCTTTGAAACAGTTGGTTATGATCCTAAAGATGTTAATTTGAACCAGCTGGTGGAGAGGGTGTTGGCTTGTTTCCAACCAAGTGAACTTTCCATTGCTGTGCATGCTGAAGCTGCAGGAAAGTCTCTTGACCAGGAATGCTTTTTGGATGTGAAGGGATACTGTCGTGAAGAGAGAGGTCTTGAAGAGCTTGGAAAGGGTGGTTCAATTGTCTACCAGAAATTCATCAGAACTGTGGGAAATGGTTTTCCGAGATCAACTTTGAGATGCTGCTGGAAGGAGGAAGAAGTTGAAGAAGAGGAGTAATCTTATGCTTTAGTTTTCAATGTCTGCATCTTTTAATAAAATAAATTGATTGTTTGGCAAGGTCTAATGGTCTGGATGGTAGTCATATTCTATTTGTCTTTTGATTAGTTTTGAGGGTCACCTAGCGTCTCTGTTGTGTCGGGCAATAAATTCAGATTTGTAATAGGCATCTTATGGAGTGGTTTGTTGATCTGTTGTTTGATTAAACATTGTATGTTGGATTAAAAACTATCATTAATATATGGGGGATATTTGGATTATACACTTGTAAGTCTTTTTTTTTTACAAAAAAAAATAATTTGTTATGTTTGATTTGTTTGCTTCTATTTGTGTTGTTTTTCTCTTCACTTAAGGATGCAAATATTGTGTGGCTGGATGAGCCTGCTACTTCTAGGCTTTAAGTCTGAGTTGAGGTGTTTGTTGTGGGAAAAAGAGAATGATCCAGAAGGGCTGAACGAATTTTCTTTATGAGAACCTTTCATTTTAGGACATTCTGACAAGTTTGCACATGCTTTTTGGTTAGGGCAAAAGGAAAAAGAAGATCCCAAGCTCACGCTAAGGCTTACGATGATAATTTGATGCTGGGATCGCATAGTTTCAAAATTCAAACAAAAGTTTCATCACAGTTTCCTTCCAGGATTTAAGATCATCTTCATCACAGTTTCCTTCCAGTCGAGGAACTGTGGATTTAAGATCATCTTCATCACCCCCACCCCCCGGCCGAAAGATAAAAGACGGAAAGTAAGTATACATATATTTCCACTTACATATTGGTTATGGAATCAATTCTAAGCTTTTCTTTTCTTTGGGGCAATAAGCATCAATATGTTCGTTCATGCATTTGTTGGGAGAATTGACCTACGATAGTCGCTGATGGCCACATTGGCATTTGTTTACTATGGTTACTCTTTCACTTTATTTATTATTATTTTTTCTCAGCGTTCTAGTCCCGCAACGTTTGAATCGTTCCGTTTCTTAGCAAGACAATGCGAAGAATCCTATAAAATCAATATATTCTTGACGAATATGTATATGGTGGGGTAATTGCTCCTGCCTGCCTTTGAAATCTCAAGTCTGGAGTGGGGGGACCCTGGAACAAGCAATATACATATTGATTCTCGTTTCTCAAGCAAGCAAGCAATTCAGCGTAGCTTCTGGCTTTTGAAATTCCTGAATTTGAATAATTGGTTTCAGAACCCACACAGCTTTTTAGCTGAATAGCCGGAGCAAAATTTTTCTCTCTATCATAATCATACATCAAGTTAGTCTTCAAAATCTGCTGCATAGCTGACACCAATCTTGATGAATGAATCTCAACGATCAGGGTTCAGAAACGTGGGGTTAAGTTAGAAACCCTGCTGTATATTGAGACTGAAATCATTTCATGCACTATGATTCATTATGTTCGTAATATCACAAGCGAAAATGGCCCAGTGACGCTCATAATGTTCAAGTAGCTAGGGAGGCTGCTGATTTGGGTTAAAACAATATGCGAAAAGACCAGCATACATACATACAAACACACTATATATATGTATGTGTATTGGAGAAAAACTTTATTAATTTAGTGTCTTTTGCATGTTCCAAAATTCACTGGACCATTTTCTGAGGTTAGAAAATTTCTCTTTTCTGACTTCATCTTCTGAAATTTCCCTAGTGTAAGAAGCAAAAACTTTTTCCTTTTTCTCGTCTTCGAATCTTCAACTCTTCAATGCTTGTCAATTTGACTTAGCTTATTATATATATGTATGATTATGGGCATCAATTTTTGTGGACCGAAAAAGCAACCAGAGGCAGCTTTCAAATCTGCAGATGAATTATTAATTTATCACTTAAAATCAATTTACATCTATTACATCAATTTTTATACATACACACAAACTTCATTAGTCTATTCGAGTGTCGGCCTCTCTTTATCCTTTATCGTGCACAGCATTTTTCAGAGCTGAAAACAAAAAATCTTTCGGAGAAAGATAAAGATTTAGTGACAATTCTGTATGTTATGTTTTGACTATACAGATAGTGTTGTTTGTTTATGTAAGATTCGCAGGTGATCATCTATCCTTGTCGAAACTACTTTTTATCGAATGCGTTTAACAAATGTTAAATCACTTAACTGAGTGGAGCACAAAGGGCATCTTAAGTTTGAGATTGATTACTCAACACAAACAGGACAAAGGAAATGCATGTCACTGTTGATTTCCTTTCTTAATTAATCAGTGATTAAGATCTCAAGTGACTCCCAGCAAAAAAGTTGAGCTAAGTGCGGAAAGAGAAATGTATAGTGGGCTCTTATGTCCCTTCATTCTTTCTTCTTTAATACCCCTATATCTAACGTTTAGTTATTCGATACATTCTATATACAGGAGCTTGTTTCATTTGCGTCTAAATTACTGTTCCCCACTTTTTGTAATTAGCTGCCTTCAGCAACACGTCAAATATGCCTACTAAGAATTGGTATGATCCAATTATCCCTTTAAGAAATTTTACTGGGTGTGCATGTGAGAGAGAGAGAGAGCAAACACTGCACTGCACTGAAAAGGGAAAGAAAAAGTAGGGCTTGCGTGCGAGGTATCGTTAACTTTTGAAGAGTGACTATCGATCGAGAAGGGAATTTATTCTCACTTTGAAGGGAGCCAACTGCAATTTGAAGTTGGAACAATTTTTAAGCTTTTTAATTTATTTGCCGTTAATATTCCCTTTCTTTTCTTTGTCCCCATTATATTAGAGCGGCCTAAGTTGAGACTGAATTTGTAGGAAATGAAATGCAGCAGCTGGTACTGTGAGAGATTGACATAAAATAATATAGAGGTTGAATTCATGTCTGCGTTATCTGAATGAAGGACAACTAGAATAGTGGGTTTACAAAGAAATGAAGAGATCGATGATATGAATGAAAAGACACGGTGGGGTTGGCGATTGTCAACTATATTGGACGTTTTATAATGTCTTCTTTGTTCCTTTCAGGGGACATAGGGCTGAGCTAAAATAATGTGAATTGGTAATATTTGTTGAACAAGGGCAATAGCTCTAGCTCCTCTCTCTATTCAGAGACAGCCTACGAGCGAAAAAGAAGCAATTATTTTTCATTGAGTAATATTATAACAGTTTAAATCTAATAGTTACTGAATAGATATTATTTGTTTTAATCACACAATTCGTCATTAATTTGTTATTAAATTTTACAATTTAAAACACGTTTATTTAATTAAAAAAACTCAAACTATATATTATATAATTCAAACTCATTCGCTAGCGATAAATATATCATTAATGCGTATCTTCGTTAAATCTGTGGTCAAACTTCTCTATATAATAACCTTCTTTGACTCCAACACCTCTTGGTTGGCGGTGGCAATTTCCTTTATTGATTGGTAATAAACCAAATAAATTTTGCTAATCAACCAAGTGGGTAGATGAGAAGAGTTAAACAGGAAAAAAAATAGAGTAATTAGAATAGTTGGCCGTGCATGATATGGCGCCAAACCAGCCAAAGAACTGATCAGATGACAAGACAAGACACCATGTCTTTGTCTATGCCTAAGAAAATTAAGAATCCACCAACTGGAATGCTTTTACGTTGTGGTTGTGGTGTGAATAGAAACAATATACAGAGATATGTATGTAACCAATATTCAGGATTCTTACAGTGAATGCATATCGACTCTTATCTTACAACACACAATTATTTATTGATTCACGGCTAATAATATGCTAAAGGCAAATTAACTGACATCAGTCTCGAAATCCTTCTCAAATCAATCAAAAGGGAGATAAGTGCTTCTGTTAGGCGTCTAATTTGGGACCCAAATTCCATAATCTGAATTTACCTTTCAAAAACACTTCCTTCTTTGTGGTTGCGCGGGGCTTGCTAATATATATATATATATATATATATATATATATATATATATATATATATCTTTGGAAGACAAATGAAATTTGAGTTAGGCTGGCAATAAGAGATCATCTTGTGTTCAAATGTATACTTAAATTGCTTCTTAAATTGATGTCTACATCAAGTGCTACTCTTATCTTAGATTTATTTCACGTCTGATCATTAATAATATCAATCTGATCAACTTTTACTTTTGGTTTCAGCATGAAATGCATAAGGCAAGGCAAAATCGATCTGAAAAAAATGTTTTGAAGATCAAGTCAACGGTATTTTTCTGGGTCCACATTGCACGTGCACCTATGCACAAAGAAGCTATTATTATCAACTGCTTCTTACCGCAGCTTCCACAATTTCAATTTGGTGCTGCACAACCCCAATCTGAAGCGATCCCTGCTACTGAATTCATCACCATTTGATCTTCATCAAACGGCTACCGTGCATGCATAACAGAAATGAATATCGTAAGTTTGTATGTGTTTACAAATAGGATAAGAGAGGAGAGAAGGTAGCTTTTGGATATTTTAATGGGACTGTCTGTTGATTGTAGAGACAACGCGAGCTTATTATAGAATCAATAAAGGAAAAGGAAAAACAAACCCAACTGAGAAAAATGGCGAAATGAAAATAATAATTCACTCAACAAAGATCTCACGAGGAGTGGAGCAATTACAGTACATCACCAATCTCAAGTCTGTTTCTCGAGAATCTCACCTTTCTGTAATAATTATTAAGACCAAATAAAGAATATGGAATTTGAGGCCTTGCTTTAAAAGAATGGCCGACCACAGGGAATGTTGATTCTTAAAATCTACACTGTAGAATCATAGAAAAGAAAACCTATGCAAATCCTCTACATGATTTCTCTCTTAAAAACTGACCGCAAATTACTTCTAGACCCACATACTTATTTTGATTAAGAGTCCCAATTCTATATAAATATTACAGTGCTTAACAGTTAACACTTGGTTTTACATTTAAAATATGAGAAAAGTATAGAAATAGAAAATTCTCGCACATTTTTTGATAAACAAATGCATGATTGAGGGAATTTTCTTTTCCAATCATCTTTTTGATATTATCTAGATTTGGTTAATGTGGCTTAGCTTTTATATATTCTTTTTCCTTACTTTGTTGAGCCAGTGGCAGGCATGTTGTAGTTCTCTTTAGTTTTTACTACCAAAACCTTCTGGTTTTCTCGACTCTTGAGTCTGACACAAAGTTGTGAGAGAGAGAATTCCTGGTAAGGGAAGTGGAAGCATGAAGAAGTGTACTGGTTGGCTTGTGATGTAAACATTACATGTAACAGTACAGAACAAAAACACAGTTAAAGATTTGTTGTGTTGAAACTTTCATACCACCCATACCTGCTCCTTAGTTGCTTCCTAAGTAAAAGGAAGCTTTGATTTTGGTATTTCAGTAGCTTTGTTTTGTTATTCAATTCAAATAAATTTTTCTAAAGAAAAAAGATGAGAAGAGAGGAAGCTGTTTTGTGTTGTGTGGCTCTTTTTTGCTCGTGGACTTCTGCATGTGGATTGCTTTCACCCAAAGGAGTAAACTATGAAGGTAACTGAAAATTTTCTAGGAGTCTTTTATAATTTCTGTTGAATATTAGAACCTGAAGAAACCTTTCATTTTCCTCGATCTTTTGCAGTGCAAGCTCTGATGGGCATTAAATCTCTCCTGATTGATCCTCATGAAGTTTTGAACAACTGGGATGAAACCTCTGTTGATCCGTGCAGCTGGGCTTTGATTACATGTTCTGATGGTTTAGTCACTGGCCTGTAAGTACTGCTGGAAAAAAGTCAAAGCATACAATAAAACTAGAACTTGAAACAAAAGAAGAAAATGTTTATGTTGTTAAAAGTGGTTTTGTTGCAGGGGAGCTCCAAGCCAGAATTTAGCAGGCACTCTGGCACCAAGTATCGGAAACTTGACAAATCTCCAGCTTGTGTGAGCATACAATTATAATTAGACAAAGAATGAATTATGGTTTCAGCACGAGAGTGATTCATTTTCAATGAGATGTTTTGCAGGCTCCTACAGAACAACAATATATCAGGACATATTCCCTCTGAGATTGGGAGGCTATCAAAGCTTCACACACTTGATCTCTCCAATAACTTCTTCATTGGTTCAATTCCCAGTACAGTTTCCAACTTAAAAAGTCTCAAGTACCTGTAAGAAAAAATTAAGGCATTGCTGCACAAGTATTTTTTTCTATTTTTGAAAAAAATATATTTTTCGTCATTTACATGAAATTGTTTTTCATTTCTCTCACTAATTAAGAATTCCTTGAATTTAAACCAGGCGACTAAACAATAACAGTCTCTCAGGAGCGATTCCTCTTCCTTTGAATAATATATCCCAGCTTTCCTTCCTGTAATTCTCCTCCTTCCAGATCATTATACGACCATAATCATATTTTTATTTATAGCATAATATCATATTTTATTAAATTTGTAATTTTTATTGGTTTTTGTTTTGCGTAATAGGGATCTCTCGTATAATAATTTGAGTGGTCCAATACCTAGCTTCAATGCTAAAACATTCAAGTAAGACAAGCTCCTAAAATCTCATTCCTGTTTTTTACCCTGTTTTTAGCTCAGGAAATTGCACTATTCTTAACATTTTGTGATAATAATTAAATGATTTACTAAAAACTTTCGTATTGACGCAGCATAGTAGGAAACTCTATGATATGTGCAACTGGTGCTGAGAAGGACTGCTTTGGAACAACAGCACAGACACTGCTCTCTTTCGCCTTGAATACTATTCAAAGTAAATACAATTCCTGCTTCTTGCAAGTTTCGTATTATCTCCTTTTTGACTTTGGTTTGAAGTAGTTAATAATGAAGTTGGACCTGAATTCTGCTTTGGGAATTTTGTTGCTTTCTGGTTCTATTTTGGAACTCAAAATTGTCCTGACATGAAAACTTTTATATTCTTCATTAGGCTCGAAACCTCCTTCCCGGACGCCAAAGAGCCGAAAAATTGCTCTGGCCTTTGGTTCAACTCTAGGTTGCATCTGCCTACTAATTCTTGGGTTTGGATATCTGCTATGGTGGAGGCAGAGGCATAACCAGCAAATATTCTTTGATGTTAACGGTTAGTGAAACATGAACTAAGACTTAAGCAAAGCACTTGCAGCTTCAAACAGTTGACAGAAACAAGTTAAATTTAAATTTTCTTGTTTGATATTTCAGAACAACATCGTGAAGAAGTTTGCCTTGGAAACTTGAAAAGATTTCATTTCAAAGAACTTCAGATTGTTACAAGCAATTTCAGCAGCAAGAACTTGGTTGGAAAGGGTGGTTTTGGAAATGTCTACAAAGGGTATCTCCAAGATGGAACTGCTGTAGCTGTAAAAAGGCTCAAAGATGGTAATGCCACCGGAGGTGAAATCCAATTTCAGACTGAGGTTGAGATGATCAGCTTGGCAGCTCACCGGAACCTCCTCCGCCTCATTGGATTTTGCATGACCACAACAGAGCGCCTATTGGTCTATCCCTACATGTCCAATGGCAGCGTTGCTTCCCGTCTCAAAGGTAGCATTCAATTCATAACAGCTCCTAATCGAACTGAAAATTATGCAATTGTATCTCAACTTTGTCATTGAATATTTCGAACTTGAAGGTCAGCACTGATCCTACTACATAAGAGTAACTTTTGTGCTCTCTTTCCCTCTGTAGCCAAACCAGCTTTGGATTGGGGCACCAGAGAAAGAATTGCCTTGGGAGCTGCAAGGGGTTTACTATACTTGCATGAACAATGTGACCCCAAGATAATTCACAGGGATGTGAAGGCTGCAAATATTTTGCTTGATGATTACTGCGAAGCTGTGGTGGGAGATTTTGGGTTGGCAAAGCTGTTGGATCACCGAGATTCTCATGTAACAACAGCTGTGAGGGGCACTGTGGGGCATATAGCTCCAGAGTACTTATCAACTGGACAATCCTCTGAGAAAACAGATGTTTTCGGTTTTGGTATCCTTCTGCTTGAATTGATATCTGGCCTAAGAACTCTTGAATTCGGGAAGTCGGCAAACCAGAACGGAGCTATGCTTGATTGGGTGAGCTAAACAGTTGTTTCTCTTCTTGGAAATATTTATGGTTGATTCAAGTTTCATTATTCTGGCTTGTTTGATTCGTTTGATTTGATATCATGCTGCAGGTGAAGAAAATCCACCAGGAAAAGAAGCTTGAGATGCTAATTGACAAGGACATGAAAAACAACTACGATCGAATCAAGCTTGAAGAGATGGTTCAAGTAGCTCTGTTATGTACTCAGTATCTTCCCAGTCACAGACCTAAGATGTCTGAAGTCGTCCGTATGCTTGAAGGGGATGGACTTGCAGAGAAATGGGCAGCTTCTCAAAGAGCTGAAGCAACCAGATCCAGAGCCAACGAGTTCTCCTCTTCAGGGCGATACTCTGATCTTACTGATGACTCTTCATTGTTGGTTCAAGCAATGGAGCTCTCTGGACCAAGGTGACATCATGCTTCATAGACGAGGAAAACAATAAACAGTGACAAACTTCAGAAAGAACTATGATTTAATCTTATAACAACTATGCGTCAAAACTGAGCTTGTTGTCCGGTAGCAATATAATAGAGCTCCAAAGCTGTGTCAAATTCCCGATTGTACAGATTCAGGTTAGAGAGACTGATGTCTGTTGAGTGTTACATGTCCATTTCTTGAGAGTGGAGAAGTTTTCTGGAGATTTTTTTCAGCAGACTTGATTGTAAGGAAAAAATGTTCTGAGAATTAATTGGGTTTGCTTAATAGCATTAGAGAAAAACATCATCATGGAATGTTTGTTGCTTTGTGCCTCTGAAACTTTTATCTTCTACTTGAATGTCAATCACAGAATTATACAAGCAATTAGAATTTCAGCTAAAGAAATCTATTTTCCAGCACTCTTTGCTGTAATAGCAGCTATGGTAAGGAAGAAAGCGGGTAACGTCCATTGTGAAAGAAAAATCTGGGCTTTTTGAAACCAAAACAGAGTTATATAACAAGTTAAAAAATTTCAAGATCTACGATACAAGGAAATTGAATTCACGTGAGCTATAATGATCAAGTTTCTGTCTTCATGAGCACTGTATGGTCAATGGTTTATTTGAAAATTATGAAGGCTATTTTAATGAGTTATGATTATGTGATCAGTTTACAAGAATATAATAATAATAATAATAATAATAATAATAATAATAATAATAATAATAATAATAATAATAATAATAAACAAAATTAAAACTGGAAGCACAAATTTCCTACCTACAAATATTTCAAAGAAAACGAAAATGAGAAAAAGGAAATTTTACATAGGTTGCAAAATGCTTAATTCTGAATAAGTAAAATCTCTGAATGCACAGAAGCTCTAGGTTGCAAAATGCTTAATTCTGAATAAACAAAACCTCTGCATTTGCAGAAGTTCATCAAACCTCACCAATGCAATCCAAAGGGCATTCTTTCTCCCAAACATCCAAATCTTGTGCTTCAATTGCAGCTTTTTGAGGAACCATATACAAAACAATGAGCATCAAACAAAATCTCAGATACTATGAAATACGGCCAAGAACAAGCTATACATATCTTTTCCACAACTGCTATGTTTAAGAAAACTTACTGAAATTTGAAGTTCCTTCAATTAGGAGAATTCCTAAACAACTGAATGATGACTAGTATCTCTTTCATATCTTCAAAGTTCACTTGATATAGTTCAATTATCTTTAGATGACTGTTCGTCATGGGAAATCTTCCAGGATCATCACCTATACTCAAATACTTCGGAAGGAGGAATAGAAACAAACAAAAGCTAATGATTTCGCTATTATGTAAAAGTGAAAAATCAGAAGTTGATCTTAAATGCTAAAACTTGTAAATGAAATACAACTACATTGACTTCCTTAAACTAAAAGCTGTACTAACATATATGTTACCTTTGTGAAGTATATATAGCCGACAAGCCTCTAAAGAATCTTGAGAAAATTGCGGCTTGAACTTTGTTGAGAGTGTTCAGCAATGTCACCAGTCATATGCATTGCAACTGACATGACAACCAAAAGTGAGGTATTTCCCAAGACAAATATCTTTGAATTCACCTTCTAGACACAAGTATTTGAGATTCAGAGCATGTATATTCAGTTCTAAACTGTCAAGTATGACAATGATAGGATCTCTTATAGTGGACAACTAGAAATAAGACTTTCAATCGCATCAGGAGCAACCAACACTTGATGAAGATTGAGGTTTCTCAAACAAGAAAATCCAGTAAAAGTTGGGCCCATATCAAATTCACAACAAAAAAGCTCCAACCGAGTTAACTTTTTGCAATTAAAAAGACATGAAGGACTTTGAGAGCATTCCCCTTCTCCAAAATCAAGGGCCAGTTCTCTGATATCATTCCTGCAAAGGAATAGTAACCACTGATCTATATGCGGGCAACACTGCAAACGTGCTGTTGAGAGCTGGAACTTGTGAATTGGTCCTCAGTGAAGAAACAGAGCTAAGTGATAAATTTTACAAGGCTCTTCTCAATCGATGCTCAGCCATTAGACAGGTTAACACAGTTTTTATCAAATACAAGTTGAGTGCGTGTAGCCCATTTGCACCTCCATTTACTTGATAAAATGCTAGTCCTTACAGAATCCGTTATTGGTAATAGAGTGAGAATGTTTTCTATAATGCTTTGCGGAAGATCGCTTCTGAAATCCTCCGCACCATCACTCAACGAAAATATGAAAACTAATAATTTAGTTCTTCAAGTTCATGATCCGCAGTAACAAAAACCCATTACCAAACTGAACTTTAAAGACCAAAGTATTTAAACTAAACAAGCCAAACACATTCAGAATTGACATTTCATTTTGTATCATAGCAAAGCGAGAGCAATTGTAAAAAAGAAACTCATACATCAACTAAAAGTAGCAGCAGAAAACATGAAACTGAAAACTAAACTAAACCAAACAAAACTAAAAACAAAAGTCCACTCAATTTGATCCCAATAATCCATTAATAAATAAAAACTGCAGTGTAACCCAGACAATTTGATAGGAAGGGATCAAAAATGGGCGCAACAGAACATTAAAATAAAATCACAGATCGATCAAGGAAGTATAAAGAGTCAGTGGCAAAATGGTTAAAGCATGAAGCGAAAAGGGGCAAATTAAAGAAGAAAAAGCCACCTAAAATGTTGCTCCGTCCTCTTTGTTCTTGGGCTTGTAAATGTACTTCGTCTGGCAGCGGCAGTAGGCAGGAATTGGGAACTCCAGAGACGGCTAGAAATGAAGCTTTCCTTCTACCTTGCCAACTCCGTGTCGTATCTGGTCCGGGCGGTGACGTTGTGTGAAGTGAGAACCCCAAAAGTACAATATTGATTTTTACTTCACTGGTACGCCGTCGTTTAGTCTTTCATGTAATAAGAACAATAATCATTTTGAGAGGTTCCCAAAAACATAAAATTTACCTATGATCTAATTTTTATATAAATTTTTAAAGATTTTAATAGATATGTAAATTGTATGTCGTTGTTTTTAATACTGTTCGTATTATACCGTATTAAATTTTAATACTTTTTATACCATTTGTATTACTTTTGTAATATTATTTTAAAATAAAATAAAAAGTACCAGAGTTTCCAAAATTATTTTTAAATCTTTGTTTTCTTGAAAAGATTTTTTTTTGAAGGACTTGCATAGAATAACAGTAAAAACTTTGCATGCAGGGGAAATATAAATCACATTTGATAAAGCTTTTCTTGAATCCTCTTACATAAGAGGTTGCCAGCAAGCTATATATAAACTATACGTTAACCAAACCCTGCAAGCAAATTGTTCACAGTCCAAGCCCCCTTCATAAAAAAAAAAAAAGAAATTCCAGTGGCCAGCGAGGAAGAACAACTGCCTCTTGAAATCGAAAATATAATTTTAGTAATGTAAAAATGAAAAATTTCTGGATAAAATCTGTAACTTGCTTCTATCCTTCTAATGTTAGTTTATCTCTGCAATTGTTGTAAGCAGCAAAATTAAGCACTGCCAAAATGACTCCCCTACAGTTACAAAATTTGCAGGAGCGCCTTCTAAAAGACAACCTTCAAAACTCTCAAGATCTTTCATTAGTTACCTCAAAATTCAAATACCTCTCAAAGGAAATGGTCAATCAGTTTGCCCAACTTTCTTGCACCGACGGGTATTTGTTGCAAAACTTGCACGAAATGAGAATTTAAAAGGTGAATATGCAAAGCTGAACCAATATCTGGCAATAGGATCAATTTCTGGATAAGAAACTCTTCAACAAGAAGATTCCTAAGCCACCAACCGCCAAACTTAAAATAAGAGGAACTTTAAGAGGTTCAGCATCGGCATTACTTGTCTGGATTTTTCTTCCTTGGACAGACCTGTCTCCAACACTTTCATGAACAAGATTGTTGAGATTGTCTAACTGATGAATTATTTGACGATGTCCTCGTGCAAGCCCTGATATCTGATCCGTAAAGAGTGGGCACGATCAGAAAATTAATTAGCCAACCAGCAAATACCGTAGCTCACAAATTATGCATTCAAATAATGAACTGCTTAAGCACACTGCACTATATAAGCATCCAAAATTTCTACTGTATTAAAAGCATGCAATCTTTGAATTATGCCAGTGCTCATGGATGAAGAAAACAGTTGTTACAACAACCTCTATTGCATGCTGGATTCCTATTGTATGCATTGGAAGATGGTAGCCTTTACATATCAACATTATCACAAAGATTGGTTCATAACAATTGAATGCATAGAGCTGCTGTCAGGACAGTCTATCCTGCAGCAGGATATTGTACAAAGAAATGGTCTTCAGTTAAAATTTCAACACTGCCAAGGATAATTGGAAGTATTTGATCTAAGTTAATCCATACATCTAATAATTTTTTGTAAAACACATATGCACATTGCATACAAAGATTGAACAAAACAAATTAGGAAAATGCTCAACCTGACTTCAGCAGTAATTTGACCAAACAAATTACTAGAAAATATTAACCTTCTATACGACTTTATGAGATGAATTGTTTTGCTTGAATTCAAAAATCTTAAAGTTCACCCCCCAGCACCCTCAAAATGTATTTGACTATGTATTACACCCAGAAATCGTCATTCTCACTATCCTATTTGAATTCCCTGACATGGAAATGCATTTTATCTTCATCATTTCCACATATGCTCCTTTTTCCTTTTCCCTATTTTTCATTTCTGCATACGCTTCTAATAGCATCTGTAAATATAACTTCATAAATTAGACAAAATGTGCTTCATTATCTGAACACCTTACTGATATGGTAAGTGCAGACATATTTAGCTGCCGCACACAGCAATTTAGCATCTCCATTACATCTATAGTTATGGGAAAATGTACAAGAGTACAAGGAAAACGACAAAAATTATGGGAGAGTGAAAGGATACAGAAAAGCCACGGTACCTCGTCCATTAAAGGTGATTCCTTGACCAACTGGGAGGAAGATGAGGAGTTAGGCATTATGGATCCAGTCAAGGAACCATTTCCTGAACTTGAGATGAAGTAAGATGTTGGAGCAGAGCCATTGCATGCTTCAGCTTGGACAGCCATATTTTGTTGTCTTGATGAATTTTTCTTGATTGTTAACTGGGCAGTCAGCTCTTCAATACGACTTGTAAACTCGTCCATTCTATCATTCAGTGAAGAGATCTGTTCTGAAAGCTGAGTGATGACTCCCTTGAGAAGTGGAAAGAAGAAAAAACAAAAGGCAGAGCAGAATGTATAGATCAGTAAAAGAATTGAAGTATCCATAGCATGGCACCAGTAAAACAATCCAAGGCAACCTAGGAACTTAAAGACATGTGCAAACCTGACTGGCTGGCATTGTTGGGGACTCTGCACTTCTGTCATCAAACCTACGGTTATTTGCAGCAAAGCCAGTAAGCTTGGACAGATTCTTGTCCCTCTGGGTTGAATAAGAATGAGATATACCACTGCATAATGTCAACATTGGTCACTCTATTAGTTAAGGCAGCTAGCTTTTAGCTCTAACAACTATCAATAGAAACGAGAGAGAGAGAGAGAGAGAGAGAGAGAGAGAAGCAGAATAAGAAATGCACCTTTGGAGATTCTTATTTCTCATGGCAACCCTATTAGCAGAGGCTCGTGAAAGTGCTTCTTTAGGGCTTGACACCAGATCCTCATCAAGGCTGAGTTTTGTCTTTAAATCTTCTGGCAGGGCCTGTCAAATGATTTCATCAGGATTGCAAAAGCAGAAGAAAGCATCGAAAACGTTTTGGAGAAGTCATACCATAACCTCATTTACAAGTTTTTCCAGTTGAATCTGTTCTATATAGGTGCGTGGGATGTATGAGCCTTCCAAACCCAGCTGCTCTGCAACATTTTTCACAATTAAGCGATCTTTTCCTTGCACCTGTTTACCAAATTAACACAAATGCTATTTTTTTAGAATAGATGTCATAAAAATCCACCAAAAGGTTTGGACACAACAAAGATGACCATGTATGCATAAATAATCAATAGAAGGCTAATTAAATCATCAGCTTCAAAATGGTTATCCAAGTCACTCTTCTTCAACATGTATAACTTGTGCATTTAAAAGGTACATCAAGTACAAAGTTGACGAGTCGAAGAATCACATGGGAATCACATGAGGATCTCATGGGGCAGTGCGTGGTGGAATCAAGTTAAACCATCCTGAAAAAATCTCAACATATAAGCTTCCCCAAATACAATAAATAAACAAATAAAAAGTTAAGATCTTATTTCTTGCTAAAATTAAGCAGAATGCTATATTAATCTTCAGTTACCATCAACAACTAAGAATATAATCCAGCAGACTCTGACTATTTAAGAAACCACTAAAAGCTTGATGCAAGTATAGAAGTAATCAAACAGTACCTGAATATATCGCCGATTTAGTTGTTCTAGCCAATCAATTTTCACGCACACCCCCCTATGATCAGAGAATGCATGGCTGCTTCTTTTAAGGATGGTTGCAATCGTGTATCCCAAGGCCATTAGCCCACCAAGAAGACGCACGCTAACCTCAAAAGTAATTCTTGGTGATATGACAAATGGAGTATCTGTCACCCATTCCTGCAATTAAAAATTACAAATATCAAATTTTATGCCACTTTAAATTTATGTTTCCCCATAAGTTGAACAAATTTCTTTAGCAAATAACATGTCAAGCATAACAGGAACACTTACAATTGAGAAACATAAACTGCTATACAAAAACATGACAAATCCACTGTTTGAACACCCAAGAGCTATGGACACAGTGTATAATAGCAAGACATGACTTTATAGCTCCTTCAATTGAGCCCTGCATGCCATATCTAAAATAAAGACATCATACAATCTGACATGAGCAGCCCATTTTTTCCCAATTAAAATTGCTTCTGAATTTTCATATTTGAAATTTTAATTTCCATAGCTTAACTCAAGGAATGCCATTTACTGGGTCAACTATGAAATCCTGAAGTGCATCATTATTTTTTATTGGAGAAGTGTTAAACTAGTATACTAAGTCTACCTATCTGTCTATAGCATTTGGCCATATTTGGAACCATACCAGCCAAAATCCTCGGCAATCCCCATGTCTTTAACATATAGAATACAGGACCTGTATAAGCATGCATTATTTATCATTTCAATGGTGAAAGAAGTAAGAGGGTGAACCTCAAACATGAGACTGTATTTTCCATCTTTATTACGCATCCTCAAATATGATTGGCAAGATTCTGGATCTTCACCAGGTGGTAGCAGATATATATCGTAAGTCTGCTCCGTTGTTTCTGTATGTTCTTCATTAAGAATGGCCTTAATTTGATCCACTGACAAATTCCTTGCTGACTACAACAAAAGAAGCACTCAGATATCAATGTAGACAAAGACAATGTTATTGAGAAAGCTATTGACAGCACAGTAATCAATCTCAACCAAAGTATAAAAGCAGAACAATTATTAAAAGGAAATAACCTTTAAAATATAAGTAGGACTCTGGAATCCTGTAAATGGATTGAATTTGTTTATAATTTTTATATGAGCTGTTTGGAGGTCTGGTTCAATGAAGGCCTTGTACATAGGATACACCTGTAAAAAAGAATAAAGTTGAGTACTTCTGAAAAGACAAATTCCATTAAATAGTGTCTCAAAAATAAGTTTAATAAAAGTATGGAAAACAAAATAAGCAAACTGTTTCAGATATTTGATGGATTATTTCTTCTGGTTCTTGTCCAGCACGTTGAATGTCCCGTAAAACCCGTTTGACAAGGTCAAAATGAACTCCCCCTCTAACAGACACGCAAAGATCCAATAATGGTCGCATCTTTTCACTCAAAGCATAGATGCCTTCAATAACCACAATACGGGAGCTTGGGGCTTCAACAGTCCTGCCAAAGTAGATGCTTAGCTTAGAGCTTAGAAACACCAGGCCAATAGGAATAGTGATAAATAAATGCACAAGTATTGGACCCTTCAGGTAAGTGAGAAATTCCCACAATTTATTACTTATATAAAAAAGAGCAGAAAATAACTTATGCCCATCAAAAAAATTTATGTGGCAAAATAGAATTATAACGAACTCAATTTTGCTGTCCTATAGATTCACAATTAGGAGACAAGAAAGAACTTCAAAATTTATAACTCAAATGATCGTTAATTTACCATTTACAGTAGTAATCTTTTACTTCATATTTACTATGAAATCCTCAGATGAATTAGTTCTTAACAGCTCTCTAAGCAAACAATAAAATAAGTTATATTTAATGAAGTGGTGCTCAACCTGTATCCTGTGCGTGAGCTAGACTTGAAATCATAGATTGGGACCTGTACTGGCTTTCCTGCTTTTAAATCGTGGACATTTTCAAGTAACGTGTCATAGTCCGTCAAGCGCGGATCTGTTTTTCATATAAAGAGAAAAAATTATAGCAAATAATAGCACAGCATGGCATGCTCTGAATCAGCTACAACCACTAACATACAATACCGAATGGCTTACAACATTTTTGCAAGCATCTGATTTGCAATATGAAATACTCAACAAATTAGATCACTCATTAAAAGGAAAAGGAAAGCAAGAAATGAGTCAGTCATAAAAACAGCCAATAGCATTTCGAAGCCATGTTATTGTAAAGAAATATTGATCTAATGGACCATCTAAGGATGTCTAGGGTGGAAGCTTGTGGGTTTTAATTTCATTTATTTATCATAATAAATAAAACAGTCATAACCTAATCAATGAGGCCCAAATTTAAAGATAAAACTCTGCTCCCAATCAAAATCCCCATGCAAGTCAAAACCATATATACCAGAATAACTAGCCACCAAAGCATGCTTGTCATTTGCAATATTGACAACATTAGAGAGGCATATTTCAGCAGTATGTCCAACACCATACATCATATGAGGTATCACACCTGCTTTAAGAAATTACATCTAGAAGCCCCTTCTAATATTTAACAAAAAGTCCATGCCAAAAATAACCTCACTCCTCCAGCCAAATCACTCAATGAAAATTCCTCTCACCATACCCTTCCACGCACAACACAGTTCCACTGGAAACCTCCATGGTCACTAACCTTAAAGAGTTAACATAAAAAGCAACAACCTGAAGCCAGATTCTCAAACCCAAAAGAACAAACTGTCTCCAAAGACATTTGAACTCTTTTATTTCCCCTGAACCCAATAGAACTCGTCCTTCTGAGAGTATTAGTTCTTCCACCCAGCCAATCACAGAACAAGACTTAAGGCATACCATCAACTGACAATCCACAAAAAACCTTTCTACTTAAACATGTTCCTAGAAGAAGAAAATAAGAATTTCAAGGCTTCTGCACTCCATCCCAATAGCTGGATAAAGTGACTTTGATCCAATCAAAAGATTCACCATAATTTGCGCTTGTTGCCTTGCATTCATGGACAGCATACAGAAATGCTAGCAAAAAAAAAAAAAAAAAGATCTGTGCATAAATTGGTTTTCACTGCAGAATTTATGATGGCAACAGAAAAAAAAAAAACAAAATCATCATAGTTTATTCAACCACACAGAAAATAATTCTTCCCTAGAAGTAAAACAATTAAAAAAAATTGTGATGCAAACATATTTTTGAGAATTACCGTCAAAGTTTCCATCAACAACTCGACTAGACTCATTGTAATTGTCCATAGATATGACAGCAATGCTGGGCATAAAGTTGAGTATCTTCTCTGTAAAAACAGACTTGCCAGCCCCAGAAGGACCAGCTAAACCTACCAATATTATTCCATCATTCTTTTGCGCTAACAATTGACATGCACGGATAACTACGAAGAAACCCTTCTCAAACGACAAAGGATCTGGTATAGGAACTATCTCATGTCGATCAGAGTCCTTTCTCTTAACCAACCGAACTTGATCTTTTAAGAGAACTGGTTTTTTCTGGGGTGATTCAGCACTAGAACTGTCTTGAGCCATGGAAACGAGATCTGCCGCTACCACTAATTAAAACAAACAGAAAATGCATAAAGGTAAATAAATTCTGAAGGATTAAACACAAAGCAATATGTTCAAATAACTAAAGTGAAATAATAGAAAGTGAGAATGCTTTTGCTGGTAAGCAACTGGCAAACAAACTAATGCATTAAACTTAGTGCAGTCAACAGCAAAAGCTTCCAGGATGCAAAGCCATAAATGGAGAACATTGAATGGAAGCATATGAAGATATCTGTCAGAGCCCCTCTCTGTTAATCAATTTAATGAGGTCTAACATTGACAGATATAGACACACATATACAAACACGAGGACATTTAAAAAGAAGTATCCTTTTTGTTTGGGTGAGGGCTGGTGCTGGAGAACTTAAGAAACAGCAAGGCAACCAATCAATGGTAGAAATCAAAGAATAATTTGCTACGTGTTGAAGTAAAAGAACCGAAATGTTAATCTGGGTTTAGCTATATAGGCACCAACTGAACAATCATCTAAACTATTTGATAATTCCGAGCTTTTCTTTGAGCTGCCACTGCAATATAAACCATGTTGCTTGAGAATTGACAGCAGTAAAAGTTTAAATCCATATCATCATCTCCCACTTATATCTCACAGAAAAGTACCTCTACATGCAAAGATTATAATCAAACTTATTCATGCAAGTAAAAAATGGAAGTACTGCAAATCCCAGATTCAAGAACTTTTGTCCAAGTCTTCTGAACTTGTTGCAATTGAATTGTTTTCTATGATGACAGTCAACCATAACAACTCACCATTATATCCTATCATTTTCTTGTCAACAGAAAGAAGAACCAAAATCCTAGGATTCCCATAGTTTCAACCCTGGACCTTTGACATGATAGTAGCTCTACTCAAGTAACTCAACCTCTGCACGAAAAGGCCTTTGACAACCAATATATAATTTTCACGATACCAAGTTTAATATATAAGAGCAGCTCACAAAAAGTACAACAGTTAGTAGAAGTACATGTCTATTGTATTCACATCCCAAAAAAAAAAAAAAAAGAGTGCCAAAAACGGTAACTCTAAACAATAACAATTAATGTCAGTAAACATGAAGCTAATATTTGAAAGATTCAAATAAAGGCCTTAATACAGTCACCTTGGAATCAAAAGCAAATCATGACATCCAATACCAACCACTGTAAAATGACATACTAATGATCACCTGCAACAATGTTTTCATGTGAATGACAAATGAAACAAACACAGCAAACAAAAACAACACGAGCGATGGAAACTCCATTCTAACAACAAGGGATCTAACATGACATTCTAAAACAACCGAGTTAAACAAACCAAAGAGAGAATCAAGCAGAAAAATAAATAAAAAATTGCCCAGATAATAAACTGACTGGCTGAGAAAAATACTCAGAAGCCTAATTGGATCAAAATCAATCAAAGACGTGAAACTGTAACGATGAGAGCACTCACCGAGCTAGTTTTTTTCTGCACAATGATGCATCACAAACTGAGTTCGGAGTCGGAGCGTTGTTGTTGCAATAAGTTCTGTGTGTGTGTGTGTGTGTATATATATATATATATATATAGGAATGCGTTTAATAGTCCGTTTTTAATTTTAAATGGAGTTGTTTCTGGAAAAGGAAAGGAATGTAATTTGGAGGGATTTGTCGTGTGAATTTCTTGGGAATCAGGTAAACACACTTGAGAGAGAAGGACTCCCTCTGAGCAGAGAGAGAGAGAAAAACTGATGAGTATTTTATTGTTAGTTGGATTTTTATTTTCTATAATTCTTTAATTAATTTTAATCTTTAATGCCAACAAACTCGCAAAGACTAGGAGAGGCCAAGTCTTAGTCAAACACACTTCCTTGACCACGAGCATTATTAATTTCTTTGCCCTTGGCGGTGTGGAATCGGTTTGCCCGCAGGCTTACGTGTCATCTATTCGTCTATTTCTTACCGACTGTAACGACTCACTTGTTAGGGAATACCAATTAAAGTATTTAAATCGTCTCAATATTTAAGAGTCTTCTTACTTAGTATTATTAATTAAAAAATAATTGAAAATACATATAAACAAGAACGAACGAATGAGTTCGTACAATTAGAACACGTTCTCAGTACGGTGATTGAAAACATTCAGGAGAAGCTTCATAATAACAGTATTATTATTATTGTATTTAAAAAAAAAATGTGATTTCATAATTCGTATGTATAAAACCGTATGATACGAAATGGGGGCCAGTTTTTGATGATAAGAAGGTACATTAAAAAATCAATCAATGAAGCGTAGCAAAATAGGGTACGACGTCGGAGGGGTGGGTTTGATGGATGGCTATAAATGCTTGGTGTTTCTCCTTCAACAATTTTATTTTGTCCGGAGCTGGCATGTTCATTCATTCAGGTAGCCATTATTTTATTAATTGGTTCCTTGCTCCTTAAAATGGAATCGTTTCGGTTATATCCATTCATCATAAAAAGGAGGAAAAGTACACAAAGCAATTTATTTGGGCACGGCATTCCATGTTCATGTGCGTACTCATAATCAATCAATTTGGGTAATCACATTGGGGAACCCAAAATAAGTTGAAAAGTTGAATTAAATGAAGGAAATTAACGTGCTAATCTCATCATTAATTTCATTATGATTACTCGTTGAATGTGAATATGATAGTGAAAACAATCAAAGCTGCCTAATTCATCCAAATTGATTCATAATCATCATGATCAATTACTAATTTGGAGCGTTAATTATCATTATATTTTCTATTCAATATTACATTATAATTATTATTATTAGATAAAATTTGTGGAGGGAGAAAATAATTGCTTAATTTCCCTTGCACCAACCCTCACACATAATTAAGTAATAACATATTAAATATTACTTGATAATAATAATAATAATAATGAATATAAAGATTATACGAAAAAAAAAAGAGTCATTTGCATAGAAAACGTTGCTCTTAAATAAATTATAAAAATATTTAATTTAATTTTTTTTATAATTAATATCGTAATAAGAATAATGCAAGTGTTTGTAGGTACGTAAGTATATAAGAAATTTGATCAATAATGTTTAAACATGAATTTGGATGATTAATAGATGGAGCAACACTGTAATTAATTACCAATTAAAATTAACCATCATCTAAATGGCAAACCAAGTGAGAGACCGAATATATAAAACAAAATAAAAAAAGTTGCTCATGATCAACATCCACATGCAATGTGAGGGGACCCCATTCATTGACCCTTTTCTCTCTTTATTTCCCTCCTTGTTGGATCGATTTCCTTAACGTTCATATATTCAACATCATTTGCTCCTACCAAATATTTAGATATTCACTCCACTGCTCTCCATACAATGTACTGTTATATAACCTGTGTCATAACACGATTCATTTTGCGGAAGTGGTCCAATAGAAAAATGTTTCAGCTCTTCTTTCAACGAACTATTTAGCACACGCGT